>JARSSU010025877.1:0-82731 GCA_029619165.1 Eurosta solidaginis | reverse complement strand
GTATTCTGACTGAACACTGCCTTCTGGCGTTACATGCCTTTCAATTAGGCTTGGCAGTGATAGCAGATGTAGGAAGTGCGGGCTGGAGGAAGAAACGATCGAGCACGTTTTGTGTTCGTGCCCTGCGCTTGCCAGGCTAAGACTCCAGCTATTAGGAGTGATACAGCTGTCAGATCTAGAAGCAGCAAGTGGCTTAAGTCCTAGGAAGATTTCTAGTATTTGCCAAGAGGACGGAGTTATTTTATAACATATGTCCTGGTTTTTGATAGGGTTTTTCAGTTTGGTCGTTAAAACAAACTTCTGGTAACACTACGGACTCATTCAGTCTATGTAGCGGTCCTCATGGACCGGTCAGTTCAACCTAACCCAACCTTCATCGGGTATACTATATTCCATACTATAGTATTTTACTTCATTCATATCTGCATAGCTATTCCGTGGACCTTTTGTTATGGAGCACTCTAACTCCCGGTCTTTGTCTTGACCACCGAAGATTTAATTTTTGCTCAATAAAGCTGCTGTTTAAAAGCGGATCTCTCATGATTACTCCTTTTCTTATTTCTACATGGACATAAATAATTAACTTCAGTCCGCCAATTTTTTCACAGTCCAGGCACGGAGCTCTTAGGTGCTCCTCCTACATATTTTACTCATCCCTATTTTACTAGTTAGTGAATATCCGTATTAGGGTGCTTAGAAAAATTATTCCGTAGCGGGGGTCTCTATAATTTTGGATACCGTGCGGAAAATTTTTTCTGGTGCAGTTCGAGACTAAAGTCGTAAACTGGTGTTATATTGGAGAGTTTCTGTTCTCGATGACTTCCCTTTAATGAGCTATGAAACTCTTGCTATGCTTTCAATCCTAACAACCGGTAAAGCCATTCAACGCAAGAATGCAAATTCAAAGATATCGGTAGAGTATGTAGTGTAGAACTACTTATATTGTCGGTCTCATGGTAGACTAAGATGTTTCATTATTTGCTTGGTAGAACAGTTCGTTGTTTACGTAGAAGACTAACACAATTGAAATGTGCTAGTTTTCTACGTAAAGGAAGGAAATGTGCTAGTCTTCGGCTCAATAAATGATTTCTATGTTTTTCCAAGGCAATAATAGATTGTGCTAGTTTTCCATTGGAATTTAAAGCGTGCTAGTAAAAGCAATAAAAGTACCGCAGTCTAAGTCAAGAAGAAGAAAAGAGATATACATTAGACTGGGTTGGTCCCCATACAAAAAACAAAAGTTGCTAATGTCCGCCCCTAAATTTGAAGATTATGTTGAGAGTCAGAGTCTGACTGTATTCAGAAGTCAGAGTCTGACTTTTCGCCTCGTAAAACATCTGTTATACTAAATTTCAAAAAAAGAATTCAGTCCTTCAAATAAGGGAAAAGAGCGGACCACGCCCACATTTTTACTTTTTCAAAAATAAAATAAAATTTCGATAAGTAGAATTTCGAACTACGAACTTATTAAGCCGATATCTATTTTTTGGAGGCTAAGTTCGAAAAACGGAGATAGTACTTTGTTTACTTAAGCCTCAATCTCTACGAAAAGAGTGGCTTTGTCCAATACCTAGAAAAAAAGTTGATTTTGTCGCATAGTGTTATTATTATAAATACGAAACAACAGGTTTGACGCACTTATTTACTTTGACTTCCCCTATTCATGATATTTGGCATATCTTTATTAACATTTCAATGCAAACACTGCAATTTTTCCTCCAAAAATATCATGAGTTTCAGGTCTAAGTATAATAAGAATCAGGTAAAATAACAGTTGCAATAAATATTGAAAGTGCTATAACTTCTTTGTTTATTATTTTAGTAATATGGTTTCAAAGCAACATTTTCTTCAATTTTTAAGTACTTTCGTTTGGTAAGGAAAAAAATATACATTAAAATTTTGTTAGCTGACCTAATCATGTGAAAACAACTTCATAGCTTAAAAGGACATTAAACGGAAATGTGAAGCTTCTCAAGGCCAAAATAATGACATATCAATTTTGAAAATCGGACGTCAAATAACAAAAGTTACTACGAAAAAACCTTTTTGGCTGTATTTCGAAGGATCAAAAAAAAATTTTAAAAAAATGTTTCCGAAACTCTCTCAACATAATCTTCAAATTTAGGGGCGGACATTAGCAACTTTTTTTTTCGACCCGGGCTAATATACATGCATGCCTACTTTTGTATCACTTTGTGTACATATTTGCAAATCTTTGACAAGTTTATAGTTAACTGAGCTGAGAGACAGTATTATAAATTAACTAAACACACCAAACAACTGATCTTATTTCCATATGTACAAATGTGAATATACTATGCGTCGATATATAAATAAATTTAACAAAGAAAAAATTGTACAAACATACACACATAGCAATGGCGTCTTACATTTGGGGCACTGCACCAAGCTTTGAGAGTACAAAAGCGATGGAAGGCAGACACCAAAACTTCACTTCTGTCGTTAATTTTCGAAATACAAAAAAATTGTTAGACTTGAATCTGCTCCAGTTTGATTACTTTCATCGAAAGATATTTACACTTAGATTTAAAAAAAAGCTCAGCTCGATTAGGGGGGACCCCATAGATTTTTGCGCGAAAGATGGTTGGGCCCAATACCGGCCAGGCTATCCACAGTATCTCTGCCCGAAACACCAGATGTGTGTGTGTGTGTGTATAATTAGATTATGACAAATACTTGGAATACATAAAAATTAAAAATTGTGTAATAAAAATATCTTGAAACCGCCAAGGACGAGTTATTCTATAACATAAGTCCTGTCACCTGATTGGGGCTCTGACGTTTGGCCATCAAACAAATTATGGCAACACTATGGACACATTCAGTCTATGGAGGTCTTTATTGACTGGCCCGTTCAACCCAATCTATCCTAACCTTAGAACAGCAGTAAAGTTGTTGATTTCGGTATTAATAACGAGGTAAAAAAACATCTTGTCATACCTCTCCCGATATTTGTGCAAGTGCCTTAGCGGATGGGTTTCCATGTAAACATTTACGTACTTGAATTCTCAAATAAAAAAAACCCGTATCGATTTCCTACAACATTATTGTCGCATTTTATGTAACTGTAATAATCAGCTCGAATTTAAGACTCATTCTTGGAAACGAGTTGAGAAAGAATGAATGTTTCATATCTGTTCATCTACGGGGTTAAGGGCCGAAAATATTCCAGCAGTAAAATATGCTTTTCTTTATAGGCGACATAAATTTATAGACCGAAGTTTAACATTTTAATGTTGTTACAGTCCTCGAACATGGACGCTCTCTTCTCGAATGTCATAAGGTCAAAGGCTTTAAGGTCAATTGGCCTTATGACTACCTTAAATGGCCGATTGACTTAATGAAGTTTCTTGATTAGATGACCGTTTCGAGAAAAAGGTCTTAGGCATATTTTTACTGAATTGAATACCACAAAAAGAAAAAAGCTCCACATGATGAATTAGATGCTAAATCGAAATCGCACCTATCTCAAAAATCTCGGCGGACTATTTATTAGTCCTGCTTCACTCTGGAATAAAAAGGGAGTGGTCATATAGTCAATATCATTGCCATTGTAACCATTTGAAATTTTTAAGCTGCGGCGATTTCATAGGGCCACAAATAACTTCAATAACAATTGACCGTATGGCATACCACCATCAACTTCGGCTGCAGATACTGCTCTTCATTTGTACTATTCACATGTCATAACCACTTTTTGGAAGATTGCATCAATTCGGAAACATCAGCAAGATGCGTACTCATCCTTTGAGCATCTGAGTCAGAGCGAAAATTAAGGAAAATAAGTGGAAGCACTCAGGCATATTCGGCTTAGAGGCTCATTAAGATCTCTCTTCATTAAGAGGTGCGCTTGCAAACTGACATCTGAATGAAGCATTTTGCTTTATAATTGTACAGTTGCTTCCATAACTCAATAAGCCGCTAAAGTAACAACCCGCTTACGCATATAAACAAGTAGCTCGCCGTGCTCCGTTTAAGAGCAAGGCTGATCAACTTATCGTTTATCTGCGTCTGCTCCTTCACAGAGCAGATAGACACTGGGAATAAGAGCTTCTTCAATGAGAAGGGCAAACATTTAGCGAATTTAACACTATTGTATCCGATAATGTCAAGACCTGTTACACATACCCACATGTGAATATCTATATTGTTACGTTGTTTGCGCTTGGTCAGTCAGTTGATTGTTTGTGTCGTCTTTTGGTCATGCAAACGAAGCATTCAAGCAGTTAAAGTCAGCTCGAATAACACAAAGCCTCAAACGAACTTAACTACACAAATACTTTATTGCATTCAAATACACATACACACACATACACAAGCATATAGAAGTGGAACAAAAGATGAGCTTTCAATTTAAATTCTGTTGGTCAGCTTGACAATCAACACTATCTGTACATCACAAGCTTGCTCCTTTGAAAATTTTCGGTTTACACCAACAAAGTGTAAACAAAGCATAGTGTGCGAGCAGGCATGGTAATTGCATGCATTTACAACAACAAACATATATAACTAGCTTTCGTCAAATAAATAATGAATTACATAAATAGGTTGTCTAAATTGTGAAATTTATTTTACTAAGTAAATAGTGGCACACACATAACAATGTCACATGCATAGTGTGAAATGAAAATGAACAAAAACAAACTTGGCTTAAGATCCTTTAATATGTTTGTTGGTAAAAGCTATGTACTCACTAAATAAACACATATTTACGGTGTATAAAATGTCATCAATTTACCAAAGTGTTGAAGGGCTTAGTAGTTGAAATTAATTTTCTAGGCATTTAACCAAGCTCATGAATTTTGTAAGTTTACAGTTATTGATTTTGTTTCAATGTGCAAAGGTTCATATACAGCTGTGAATAGAAAAATAGCAGTGAGCAATTTATTCATATTTCGTCAATAAAAAATCTTTTTTAATTTCGATACGAAGAGACTTCTATGAATTTTGATAACTGGAACTCTGCAAATCAAACTCAAAAACGTTTTCAAAAAACTCGAAATTTTGCTAAAATTCGAACTTCTTATTGCAGTTCTCTGAATTTTTTTGAGTACGTAGTTTTTTAGCCAATTCAATTTTAGTCTGAAAAAGTGCAAGTTATAAGACTCAATTTTTTTCGAAGGGTTTTTCAGATATTCTTTCATAAAAATTTTACACTTTTATGGAGGAAAATCTATAGCACCCTTCAAAAAAATGTCAAAAATCCATCCTAGTTTTGAGAGACCTATAACTTGTACTTTAATATTGTCACGGATATTAGCATCACTAAGCTATACCATCACTAAGGCGATGCTAAGGCCATGCTAAGCGGTGTTTACGTCAATATCAAATCATGTATACACATATATAAGGCAGCCGAGAGATGTCACACATAGATGCAATTACTTTACGCTATGTGTGTGCAAGAGACTGTAAACTACAAACTCACATACATCTGAGAGGCGCTGAAAAGTAGAAAATTGTAAACAAGTAGAAACTATATGAGAACTATAAACACTCGAAATAGTTGGTAAGTTCTGGAAATAGAAGAGCCCTAGATGTATGCAGCGTAAACTATAAAAGCGGCACAGCGAGTAAAAGTAATTCAGTTTGAGTTGAGCTATCAATCAGTTTGATTAAGCACGCGATCTGGCGGCCAATAGTAGAGTTTTCATTTGAGTTATCAATCAGTTTGGTTATTAAGCCAGCGTAGTAGCAAAGTATAAGTGTTATTGTGAAGTACTTTAATAAAGGTCATTTTTCCATTATTCAATATTGGAGTTATTTATTCAACAGTTTAGTGATTCGAACTAGCAGAGGATTGCAAATAAGAGGAGTTGCCGTAAATTCGGTACAATATACTTAAATTGACTGGGCTACAAAATTGAGCTCGAAACAAAAAGTTCGAAATTTTCATACATTTTTTCGTATTTTCAAATATTTTTTAAAACGTTTTGGAGATGGGTTTGCATAGCATTAGTTACAAAAGAAAGAAAAGAAAGGATTCCTAAGGATTGAAAATAAACACAGAATAATACGATGGACGAAGTTTGATAAGAACTGTCACTTATATTTTTCTGTTCGCTGATGTATGATGTAATTATACACTGAAAGAAAAAAGCTGGTACAACCAACCGGACAACGGGTCAATTCAACTCATGTATCTGTAAATTTTTATTACATCGCAACTATTTGCTGTTGAACAACTTCGCACAAACTGTTGATTCTGAATTAACCATTTTAACAGTCAAAACAGCTAGCAAACCATAGCTCTGTTTAAAAAAAGGTAAATACAAATATTATTATTATTATTACTAGGCCTGGAAGCACTGCGACCTTTGCGCAAATCAATTGTACATGACCTTTCAGCCTAATTTTGTTTGTGAAGGCATTTGATATATCTAAGTACCTATTCAGGCTTTTTACTCCATATCACTTTGGGATTAAGAGTCAGACCCCTAGATGGGAGAGTCTCTGCCTTGCCAAAGCGACGCATTTGCAGAGAATGTTAACCGGCGTTTCATTCTCCTGTTCACAGAAACGAGAAATTTGAGTATCGAATAAATTTAACTTACTTAGGTGATATCGTAGACTACAGTGTCCCGTGTAGTACCCAGTGAGAGTTCTTAGATCCTCCCTGCTTAGATTAATGAGTTTGGCTGATACTTTCGTTGTCGGAAGTATAAACAGTTTGGCCTGTCTTTGCCCTGGGCAGTCAATCCAGTGACGTCTGAATTGTTTTGTTTCACAGAAATACAAAAAAAATATAAGTAAAAAAAACTTGTTTCGTAAGATTTGTATGTTGCTCTCCAGGCCTGGATCGTAGGATTTTCATAGTGGTAGGCATAGCACGCTATCATCACACCAACGTACCCATCCAGCTCTGGTGTGTAAACTAACAATTGTTAATTTCACCCTATAAATACCAATTAAAGATGTTAAAATATAACAGTGGCTGTTGATATAACAGAGATTTCAGTGGCACGTTAGTCAAAACAAAAAGTTGTGAGCGCCGTGAGCGCAAATTTCTCTTCAAAATAGCTGATGCATTTGGAAAATATTGACAATTGTTCGCTGTAGAAATGATCAATGAAATTAGTTCTTTTAACAGAGAAATTAGTTAGATTTATTGAGAATCTGTAAATTTTACAGGATATTGTTGACTTGAGGCCAACATTTTTTCTTCTGTTGAAATGACATACAATTTTGTCCTCTTGACAAAAAAACTTCGTTAAATTAAATATAATGCAATTAATTTTACTGAAAACTATTAATTCAGAAACAACAAACTTGATTTGTTGGTTTACTAGTTCTTTCTTTCGGTGTATAATGTAAATAAATATTAGCTATATATTAGTTCTCAAGTATGTACTCGGAAATGTGTCAATAAGATTGTTGTCGACATAAGATAATTGAAAAGCATCTTTTGAAACCTTTCAATTAAATGTCTGCAGCGCTGTGTGACATTAGGGTGGTCCTTAAAAATCAAATAAAAGAATTTTGGGAGAGGTCGGACTAAAATATTAAAATACTGCTTTTTATATAATATCGTGCATTAATATTACTACAATCGAAGATATACCGACTGAGTTTCGCATAGTTTAATCTGAACATACCTTTAGCGCATACCATAGCATTTTGGGTAGCTAGATTTAAAAAAATTGTATACTTTTTCACATCCCATTTCGTTATAGTTATAAACTTGACTCCTGTGCGACATGCAAACTTTCCCTATCAGTGTTGCATCTTTAACCGTAGCATCATCGTTTGAAGGCGTAGGACTCAACAAATTTAATTTCACTTCATCAAGGACGCACCCTCACGATCATACTTTGTTGTTCATCGTTGTCATTTTAGCAGCTTAAATATTCATTGTAATCAAATAACAAATTTCACTTGTAGCTGTATAAATTTTTCCTTATTTGACATTTGGCGATTATTTGAATTGTTTACGGCAACACGTTTTGTTGTTGATGTTCGACTTAAAACTTTATGCAAATTACCTGAAGCTTGCTTATTTCATTGTTTCGACACTAATTAATCTGCTACGTACAGTGGAAAATTGTTGCTTAGGTGCATGCGTAGAAAACATTTGCTTAAGCCTTCATTGTAATAGTTTAATTGTAAGATTTAAAATTGGAATAGTAATATTTCGCTTAAGGTCAAGGTTTGATGTGATTTTAATTGTATTGCTTAGCTTGAGGCTGTTTGTCTTGTTGTTGTAGTTTTTTTTATGGTGGAGTCCATAAGTAAGGGAGTTAGTTTTATTGGCGTAGCTCGCTTTGTTATTGAGTGATACGTTGGCATATGGAGAGATATGATTTGGTGTGCTATCATCTGATTTGTATAATATAATATGATTTGCTGCCATGGTTGTGATATAGTTTTTGCTCGAAATTAGAGTTAATATTTGGTCCTCACATAATTTAAAATATACGAATTCATTTAGAGTGGGCGAATTTAAATTCATCATCAGTGACGCGAGAGAGGTAATTTTTTAATCATACTTTTCAGTGAAATATGAAACTATTTGGGTGATGTAATATAATATAATATGATCTAATGCATATATCATAGATATTATTTTATTGGGATAAATTGAGGTATATAGTGTAATATCATCTCATTTGCCTGGTGTGATACAATTTGTAGGATGAGCTTTTCCCTGCGATGTGATGTGATTGGACAGGAAGTGATTTAGGCTAATGTGGTGTGGATCGATGTGATATCGTACCATATGAAATGATTTGATATCATGCTATTTGATTTGATATGGGCATCATACTATTCCAGTTAATGGTATATCATCAATCATCAATGATTCCGCGTGTTTTGAGGTAATAGATGTGCTTAGGTTAGATCTGACTTAATTTGATTTATATAAATTGTTTTGCTATTATGTGATGTGCTCTTGTGTGTTTTATAATTTCATACTATTTTTAAGTAATGAAATTATTTGTAACGATGCGATATAACACTTTATTATGGCATATAACTGATACAATTTTAGTATATTACTATTTTATCAGACTTTTTCTGAGATGTGAAGTGGTAGGAATGGGCTGATGAGATGTGATTCAGATCGATGTAAAAACTTACTATTTGAATTGATGGGATATCAAAATATTTGATTATAACGATTTGATGTGATATCATTAATGTGATGTGATATCATCAAATTTAATATGGTGCAATATTACTTGGAATAATATCATATTATTTGCAGAGATGGCTATGGTAAGGGTTGATGTGATAAGTTTCTTATGAGATAATAGGATAGAGTTATTAAGCTTACTGATGCGATAAGTAAATATGTCTGTGTTTTGAGGTAATATGACTTGCTGCGTAAGGTATCATATCATTTGATATTGTATAAAGTGATTTGCTTTGTTATGATGTGCTCTTTTGGTTTTTTGCTTTATAATATTTTAATTAGTTTTGGTGCTATAAGTGTGGTATTTCTTACTTAATATGTGCTGGTCTAATAGCTGTGTGTGGAGTCATAAGCCACCTTTTCATAGGCTAATAATGACTGCATATATCATAGATATTATTTTATTGAGGATAAATTAAGGTATATAGTGTAATATCATCTCATTTGCCTGGTGTGATACAATGTGGAGGATGAGCTTTTCCCTGCGATGTGATGTGATTGGACAGGAAGTGATTTAGGCTAATGTGGTGTGAATTGATGTGATATCGTATCATATGAAATGATTTGATATCATGCTATTGATTTGATATGGCATCATACTATTCCAGTTAATGGTATATCATCATATCATCAAATGATTCCGCGTGTTTTGAGGTAATAAGATGTGCTTAATTTGATTTATATAAATTGTTTTGCTATTATGTGATGTGCTCTTGTGTGATTTTATACATTATATATTTTTAAGTAATGAAATTATTTGTAACGATGCGATATAACACTTTATTATGGCTATAACTGATACAATTTTAGTATAACTATTTTATTAGATTTTCTGAGATGTGAAGTGGTAGGAATGGGCTGATGAGATGTGATTCAGATCGATGTAAAAACTTACTATTTGAATTGATGGGATAGCAAAATATTTGATTATAACGATTTGAAGTGATATCATTAATGTGATGTGATATCATCAAATTTAATATGGTGCAATATTACTTGGAATAATATCATATTATTTGCAGAGATGGCTATGGTAAGGGTTGATGTGATAAGTTTCTTATGAGATAATAGGGTAAGAGTTATTAAGCGTACTGATGCGATAAGTAAATATGTCTGTGTTTTGAGGTAATATGACTTGCTGCGGTAAGGTATCATATCATTTGATATTGTATAAAGTGATTTGCTTTGTTATGATGTGCTCTTTTGTTTTTTGCTTTATAATATTTTAATTAGTTTGGTGCTATAAGTGTGGTATTTCTTACTTTAATATGTGTGACCCGGCCTATGAAAATGTGGGTTATTACTCAAACAAGAAATTGCGATAAACAGCTGTTAACAGCTGTTTTTTTTTGGAGTCATAAGCCACCTTTTCATAGGCTAATATGACTGCATATATCATAGATATTATTTTATTCCTCAATAATATACATTAAGGTATATAGTGTAATATCATCTCATTTGCTTGGTGTGATACAATTTGTAGGATGAGCTTTTCCCTGCGATGTGATGTGATTGGACAGGAAGTGATTTAGGCTAATGTGGTGTGGATCGATGTGATATCATACCATCTGAAATGATTTGATATGGCATCATACTATTCCAGTTAATGGTATATCAGCAGATCATCAAATGATTCCGCGTGTTTTGAGGTAATAAGATGTGCTTAGGTTAGATCTGACTTAATTTGATTTATATAAAATGTTTTGCTATTATGTGATGTGCTCTTGCGTGTTTTTATATTTCATACTATTTTTAAGTAATGAAATTATTTGTAACGATGCGATATAACACTTTATTATGGCATATAACTGATACAATTTTAGTATATTACTATTTTATCAGACTGTTTTCTGAGATGTGAAGTGGTAGGAATAGGCTGATGAGATTCAGATCGATGTGAAAACTCACTATTTGAATTAATGGGATATAAAAATATTGGATTATAACGATTTGATGTGATATCATTAATGTGATGTGATATCATCAAATTTAATATGGTGCAATATTACTTGGAATAATATCATATTATTTGCAGAGATGGCTATGGTAAGGGTTGATGTGATAAGTTTCTTATGAGATAATAGGATAAGAGCTATTAAGAGTAGTGATGCGATAAGTAAATATGTCTTTGTTTTGAGGTAATATGACTTGCTGCGGTAAGGTATCATATCATTTGATATTGTATAAAGTGATTAGCTTTGTTATGATGTGCTCTTTTGTGTTATTATAATATTTTAATTAGTTTGGTGCTATAAGTGTGGTATTTCTTACTTTAATATATGTGACCCGGCCTATGAAAAGGTGGGTTATTACTCAAAAAAGAAATTGCGAGAAACAGCTGTTAACAGCTGTTTTTTTTTGGAGTCATAAGCCACCTTTTCATAGGCTGGGGCACATATAGTAATATATTATTCGGGGTGATGTGATATATTGGCTGAAGTCAATTATAAATCTGATGATGCGTCTTGCCTTATTACTTCGATTTCCCTGCTGAGCTCCTGACAGCACAAGGTTGGCTAATCCAAATACTGTGTCCAGACTAGCGGATTCGAAATTGATTTCGGGCCAGGTCCTGCGCTTTTTGTGGAAAATAATTAACACTTATGACGAACTTCATTTGTCACTTAGGGATTTTTTCAATACTGACAAACATGGCACGCCTCCGCCAGAATAAGATGCTTTTGGAATAAGAAGATTAGCACCAGAACTCTTTTCGCCTCGAAATCTATAATAAGTTGTTCGTAAATCATTATTATTTGAAAACTTATGTTACGTGATGCAGCCGCAGTAGTGTGATGGTAGCGTGCTCCGCCCACCACACCGAAGATCCTGGGTTCACGCCCGGGGCAAAGCATCATCAAAATTTTATAATCAAGTTTTTTCAATTTGAAGAAAGCGTTTCTAAGCGGCGTCGCCTCTCGACAGTCTTTGGCAAGCACTCCGAGTGTATTTCTGCCTTACATTTATTTATTTTTATTTATATTATGTTTGGTTTTACTGGTCTGTAAATAATTAATTAGTATATTAATTTGTTGTCTTGGTCTTGAAAGTTTGTTATTTTTGTAAAATGTAGTTTTTGTAAATGTAATTGATGTTTAGCGCATCAGGCCATCAATGCACTTTGCAAATTTCTATTTATAACTCGTTTTCTACTGTTTGTTGTTTATTCTTTACCACCGTCAATTGAGTGCGCCAATCAGGCGCTATTATCTCATTAGATGACGATTTTTGTTGCAGCCCATATAGTTTTTCTTTAAGCTCTCGCTTTTGTTAGAATTCCAGGGTGCTTTTTCCGTAGACTGAAGTATATAAATAGAAACTTGCAAAGCACATTGATGGCCTGATGCGCTAAACGTCAAGCCTTCAATGTGTGGATCGCTGTTGATAAACCGTCATGGGTTTTGAAATAGTCGGCTATATGGTATATGAACTTTGTTTTTTTCTAATTTATTCGTTCTTTATGTATAATAATTTAATATAATATACTTGTAAAATATACATTTTACAAAAATAACAAACTTGGTATTGGAGACAACAAATTAATATAATAATTTATTTTTATTTATGTTACGACACCTGATGTAAGATGACGTTTGGGGAAATAATGAAATTTAATATCATTGCAGTATATAAAGCGATCAAGATATACAAAAGTGATGTCATATCATGCTAAAGTTTTGCTTGATTGGTTGACTTTGTGATGAGAAAAACACTTTCCGAAGTCTTTGGTCTATGATATCGATGCTGATGATCCTTTGCCCGGTATACATATGGTACGTGGGGTAAAAAATCTGTAATAAGATACTAGGCTGACCATCACCAAACGAATTCATATGACCACTCTGAACCTGCTTAGTCATCACTCGCTCCCCCCTCCTAGCGTTAGATAGTTGAATATCCAGATTTTGTTTTATTGACATAGAAAAAGGTTGTTTCAAGATCAGACTAGTTGAGCCATCAGACAGAAAATTCATACGAACTCCAGAACTGGCCTCCCAGAATTAAAAAAATTTATTTATGTTACTGAAACACTACAATTCAGTGATGCGACTGTAATAATTATTGTATGCGTTCGAGCTTCATCCCCTCGAAAACTTCAACTAACTAAGTTAGATAACAACAATTTAATAAATTTTCCGAGAAATACAGTTAAACCGATATGCAGTTATGTTTATCCGTCTATATATTGGCAATGAACCAGCCAGCAAGGAACATATCTCTATCGATTGTTGTACCAAGTGTGTGCCAAGGCGAAGCCAGCACAGTTCAAGGTAGCCCATGGCAACTGTCCGTATTATTCTACCGAAATTGTTTGTTTCGTATTAGCTTGAAAACAGAGCAAAATTTTGGTGTTGTCGGCTATTTAGCCATTGCTTGGGCATGCTTGATCTTAAATAGAAATTTGATGTAGTTCGATGCTATGTTTGTTGAACTGTTTGCCGGGTAAGCATGACGTGATATAATATCATAATCTGTCGCTAGCGACGATGTGATCTTTTGTCAGTTTATAAGACTTAAGAGTAAATCACTAACACAAAGTGTTTGCGACATAAATACAGACAAGTGTCAGCCGAGCCGCATTCCCTTGTAATCTTACAATGTGGTTTCACCGAAATTCATTTAATAATGACCAACTGAAAGTTCATGTATTTTTACTGTTATCTGTAAAGTCGTCGCTTTATGATTTTAGCCGTAATTTAATAATAGCAACAGCGGTTAATCATTTCAACCTCAGAGCGTTACTAGGATCTTCTAGCCGTAGAAGCATTTTTGGATTAATTTAAGCAAGTACCACTACAAACTTGTGTGATGAAATTTTATTTGTTATTTAATTTCCTCTTTATTATTCACAAAATTCAGAAGCTTAATTAACCGTACTCTTACTTCTTTGCTCATGCAAGAGAAAATATATTTCATGTTTTCGAATTCCATGGCAACGTTGTCTTTTAGCGTAAAGACTCCCAAGTTGATCGCAGTCAATTATTTAGTCAATTTCAGTTTGCATAACATGCACAGCATCTGCAGAGACTGGACTATGATTCACCCTTTGCGAATAATTCCTGTCAATTGAAAGTTAATGATATTAACAAAAATTCCGTGTACAACACTACAACGAGCAGATACCCTATGAGAAATTTGAAAAAAAAATTCGTTATATTAGTTCAACTTAATGTAAAATAGTAGCAAATCACCCGCACATCACGATCATATCGCTGAACCAAGTGTTGTTATGATTGTGCTAATATTTCAACACCAGAGAAATAATAGATTCTCTTGATTGAGAGCTTAATCTATTACGTTTATTTTTTGTAGTAAATTATTTCCTAACGAGTCACTGAAAAGCACATCGTCAATCGACACTCATAGCACACAAGCAAGTTTGCTCAAAAATGACTCCCTTGAGTTGATAATGCATACCAGCTCTTGTGACATTGTATGCACATAAACCATTAATGAACAGCGCAATTGCAGTACATCGTCATGCATTAAATTACAACAACAAGCTCACATTAAATAGCAACTACTAACAACAATTCACAACAAACAATATACACTATAATCAACAAGCAATGGAGCAAAGTCAATGAATTACTGCCAACATACCACCGCATTGCAATAACAACGACAACAGCGCATTAATTGCAACAATCAATTATTTTGAAAGCAACTGATGGACAAACATGCACACGCATTCAAAAACAACAAAAACAATTCATGCAAACATTTTCTATAAACAAGCAAAACACTGCCGAGCTGTGATAAGAAGTAAAAAAACCGAAGACCAGCGGCAAAAATTGGCCAAGGAAGTGTAAATTTTTGCACTTTTGCACATTTGGCTTATTAATTTATGTTTAAAATACTATGCGTGTACTAATTAGGGTGATTCTTAAAAACTGAGGTTTTCAGCAAAAGCGTTGGGAATATACTAATTTCGTTCTGTGGTCCAAAAAATGTGCCCTGAATATGGCACAAAGTCAAAAACCTAATTTCCCTATCTCTATTTAGTGCTATTTCCTTAGCCTGGGGGCTTCATGGCAGAAGTGGTGATGCTGTAACCAATTCGCGGACATTGTATTTCCTATTTTGTGTCCACTCTGGCCAAGTGGTCAGCCTCTCATTCCCAGGCACTAACGCTCGCTGAATAGTGTGAGCTTGTTATGTTGCCAACACAGTTAATTCGAGGTAAATTATCATGTCGCAAACGAGGGAAAGTATCATGCTAGGACTGGCCACAAAGTCCATAATTTTCTGCAATTCATAGGGCTGTAGGCCACATGGCCTGAAATGAATTTATACCACATTTGGTGAACGCGTTTTAAACTATTTCCCGTTAGCATGGACATCTAGAACAACACGATCAACAACGAGGCACTCGCTTACAATCAGGGCTGGATTAACCCTCAACGAGACCCTAGGCAACCATCAATTTGGGGGCCCTTTTTCACGTCCGTTCCCTTCTTTTTCGATTAAAATATACAAACATGATATCAGTAATATTACTATCTACATTTTAAACATGTCGTTTTCTACATTTTTTTCGGCAAATTTATCAATTGTATCATCAATATCGATTTTGTTCCATAAATCTGACTCAATGCAAAGTATACCTAACAACTCGAGTCGCTCTTATCGCGTTGTAGCTCTTTCAGCAGTCTTGATTCTTCTTATTGCAAGAAGGATCGTTAGGCAGAACAATTTGTGATCATAAAAAAATCCGAAGAGCTATTTCTGTGTTAGGAAATACATCGGCTAATTGATCTTCCATTAGAATCTTATACAAATGACTATGAGTTTTTTGTGTATCAGTGTATCTGGAGTTCACGTAACTTTGGAATTATTTCATTTCAATGAAAAATTCTTTCAAGTCTCTAGAATAAAAAATAAATAAGTTATTTATAGCTTCAGTGAGAAATGCAAATCTCTCTGAAACTTCCATATACTTTCACTGTGAAGATTGTCGATGATTTCGAGGAAAACTTTTGTCCTAAAATCATCGCGAGGCGAAAATTCTACTTCTGGAGCATTTCCGTCATTAGGTTGTTTTTTTCTACGACGAGTACGTTTTACGATTTCTGTATAACCTGCACCAGGTAATAATTGTTTTGTTTTTGTTCCTCGAAATCATTGAACTTTTCACGGAATGAAACTAAACTCTCTTCCAACGATCAGTACAAAAAAGAACATGTTTTCAAGTCTGCTTTTTCACTTTGCAATGACTTACTCACTGAACGCATAGCAGTCAAAATAGAGTTGAAGGCTTCTCTGTTCCAAAAATAACCGAAATTTTCCAAAATAAAAACAACCAGTGTACATTTTGAGATAATTCTTTTTTATTATTCAATATACTCTCCTTTCACTTCGATGCACTTCTTTGCACGCTAATACAGTTTGCCAAATGAGTCGGAAATGTCCTTTTTAAGAACCTTGTTTAGTTCGTCGTACGTCGCCTTTTGAATGCGGTCAATTGAGTTTTATTTATTTGAGTAAAAATTATTTTCAGTTTCTGATTATATTTTTCTTTCACCCTCTAGAATTTTATGTTTTTAAGAAAATTGTATAAGTCTTTTTAATTTTTGGAGGCCCCCATAAAATCGGCTGCCTACTTGTTAATCCGGCCCTGCTTACAATACTCCAACAAATGGCATGTGTATGCACCATGGAGAGCAATCATGCAAGCCCAGCAACATCATTCGAGGCAATCTATGACCTGATCCCTTCACAAGTAACTTTAGGGCAGTCAACCAAGCGAACCCTTCTGAATAACGTAAAGTGAGGTTTGGACAAAGGTTAGTTTATTTCATATCGTCGTTATATGGATGAGATCCTCAGGCAGTTTGTCTCTGAGCAAGCTGGGAGCACTACAGGGTGGTGCGTGCAGGAGACTGTGATGTGTGATTCATGGAGACTGCCGAACATATCCGCCTTTGTAAGAGCATGAAGTCGGCTTGGACGATGTCTTTTAAGTGAGATGGGAGCACAATATTTCAAAATTTCTTTCGTATTCCTTGTCGTCTGTGTGGTGACAGCTTAATAGGTCGTCGAAAAAACTTGCCCAAGTGCGCCCTCAAAATCATTTAGCAGTAAAGTACGTTACTTGTCAATAGCCCGCTGAATCCATTCTAGATTTTGTTATCAAGAGTAATACTCAATTTGATCTCGCATCACCTGAACATTTTCGAACCTCCCTATTGCAGATACTTATCACCTTAAGCATTCGGAAAATAATAAATACTTAATGGACTATGGCTTCTGTAACTTCCAGACAGCAACAGTTCTCATTTTCAATTAATATTGATATGCGAAAAGAGCATCGCTACGTAGAGCAATAAAGAATTAAATTTAAATGCCAACAACGAGATTATGTAACGATTTAACAGTTGGTATGTTGCTGTCGCTGTCGTTGCTGCTGCTGCTGTCAGTATGTTGTTATTTTTTAAATGCATACACATTGGCTGACTTGTCGACGGATTTGCGGATTGGTGCGTATAGTGAACATGAAAATCAATTGCCGTAAGCGATGGCATACATACATTCGAGTACGAATGGATGAACTCAACGAAAAGCTGAGTGAAAAACACTGCATGAATACTCAGTGTGATACACAAACATACACATGCTTACATGTAAAAAATCAGATAAATCATCATTGCAATTTTTGCACATTGTTGCAATCGTCAAATTAAAAGATAAAAAGAGCATTGACCTCATTGCATCATTAGCTAGTGGACTGGTGAAGTGAACTACAGGTGAACTGCTACATGGGCATTAAGTAGTTTGATGTGCAACTCAGAGTGCTATTTCAAGTGGAACCATTGCCATTAAACTTCTTGCATAGCATTCAACGCCGGAAACTGCTGCTTGTACACAATACATATGTTGGAAGGGTTCAGTCAGTTAAAAGAAGTTTTCCTGCATAATACGTACTTCAGACTATGAGTCAGTGTGATTGAGTGGCACCTACAGAAGCTGGAATGAGTCAGTATCGTAAAGGGAATCAGTCTAGTGCACACGCCCCAAATATGCTCAACTGGGTATTAACAAAAGCACAGTTTTAATAGACAGATGCAAGCAATGTATAATACATTCGTTCATCAAAAGTTGGAGGCTTAAACCGCTAGTCGATTATGCGCGCTACGTAACAAGTCACGCCAGCTATCCTTGTTTCACAATAGCTGATGTCGATTGTGAGCACTAAGAGTGTTCAAGTCTTCCTTCGGCTATCCCTCCCAATAAAGAGAAAGCCTTTTCTCCTTTCTCTGCTTTCAAATACAAGGGCCGATAGTACTACTTTCTAAGTCGGAGCCTCTTCTCTTATTCTCTCTAACCGAACTTAGTCATCAAAGGCTTTGTTTTTCGGATAGTTTTTCAATAGTTTGGTGGAAATAAGGAAGATGCATTTTTTGCAAGCAAGAATCTTTTAAAGGCAAGTAAGTGGTTTACCTCCTTGCTCAATTGAAGGCGCTTCGTCTGGCAAAGTCCATCAATAGCATTTTGCCTGTGCTGCCTGACGCAATGAATATAATTCAAGCAGCAGATCTAAGCCGCAATTGTAAAATATTTCATAAGAGCGTGCAATTTCTAATGTATCCTGATAGTTTTTAAATATTTATTTATTTTATTTATTACGTCTCTTAGAGCCTAGATCAACACTTAAAAATAGTATTGCATTAATTAAAAATATGTACTATGTATGAGATTGAACTTGAATTTGTATTTGATAGTTTTGATACCATTGGCTACAGAAGTTCTGCTTTCTGTGGACTGAGTGAACTGAGTGATGAGAAGAAGAAGACATCCGCGTCACCGTTGACGGATATAAATTCGAGGTGATGCAAGACTTCGTCTACCAAGGAATTACCAAAACAGCAAAAATAATGTCTGAATATGCACCAAGTCCTACTTTAGACTGAGTAGGCAATTGAAAAGTAATTTCCTCTATCGACGAACAAAGATCACGCTCTTTAGTCTCCCACATTCATGATACCTATGCATGGCTTGGTATCATGGGCAGTGTCCTTTTCGAAGAGTAACCGCCGTGTTGATGAGTCTTCTTATGCTTAGACGTGGAGCTGGCGCCGGTGAAGTAGATCAGTGTAAAAAGTACTTAAAGGCACACAGTCTTACCATGGACTCGGCACTGAGACTGCGACTAATTAAATGAACGCTCCAAGAAATGTCACATGTTTATTAGTTTTATCTCCCTGTTTCGTGCATCGTATCTCCTGGAAATACTGATCTATTCAAAGAGTTAGTCATGTACCAAAATTCAAATAATGTATTTTTTAATAGGTCAGTCCCTAGTTCACTTAACGTGAAAGGGATGACCCATAAAATGGTCTAGTTAAGTTAGGTTGAACTAGCCGGTCCGTGAGGACCTTAAATAGGCTTAACAAATCAATAGTGTTGTCATACACCAAACTAACAACCATATCAAAAACCAGGGCCTATGATATAATAAAAGCTCCATCCTCTTGGTGGCTTTAGAGGAACCATGATACTTGCTCCTTCTAGATACGATAGCTGCGTCACTCCTAATAGTTGGAACCTTAGCCTGGCAAGCGCAGGACGGGAGCTAAAAGTGTTCTCGGTCATTTCTTCCTCCAACCAGCACTTCCTACATCTGCTATCACTGACTATATTATTCAAATTAGTCCTTCAATACAGATGTCTCAACTCACTAACGTTTATGACAAAGCTACTTTTCATCTCGGTGTTGTTTTTGTAGCGATAAGAACACTCCCCGAAGGTTTTGGGGAGTGTCATTGATGTTGATGGTCCTTTGCTGGATATAGATCCTGTACTTTTCGGTAACAAGCACCATTAAGGTACTAGCCCGACCATCTCGGAAACGATTGAACATCTCTAGGCCGTGAGGAACTGCATCTTCTTGTTGATAATTGAACAATCAATGTGTGCCGTGTCAAAGGAGCATACGTCTATTCCACTGAACAAATGTTTCGATGCCGCCGTAGGAGTGGTGAGGAGCTGGCTGAGCAACTATCTTCTCAACTGGGTTTTCAAATATGAATATGAATAAAGCCTTTTTTCTAGCAAAATTCTTAAAGCACAAATGTTATCAACTCAGCTCCGGTTTAGGAACTTGTCATATTTTTTGTTATTAAGAGTGTTCTTTTATTTTTGCTTCTTCTTTTATTCACTTATCGTTGTTAGTGAAAATCAATTTTTTACTTTACGCATTCGTTTTTAGATTGACAACTTGATTTTAGATTCGCTTCAAATTGACTGCACTTCAATTGATTTTCGTTGTTTTGAGACTGTTTCTTATTTTTCGTCAATGCTGTGTAGCAAAATTGTAGATGGATAAAAACGAATTCTACACAAGAATAACAACAATAAAAAACTTGTTGCGCCACTTGAGAAACTGAAATTTATTTTCTTCTTATTGACTCTTGCACTTCTTTCCGTTGTGATTTTGAGAGTTTTTTATGGTTATTATTTTGTCTTTCTTCTTTTTCTACTACAATGCTGGTATAATTGACTGTTTTTGCTTTTGCATATTTTATACCCCATAGAGGACATAGAACAGGACCGTAGAGTTTTGTTTATCCATTATTGGTATATTATTATAACCAGCTGTACTTTTACTTAGGGTATTATAACTTTGATTGGATAACAGTTGGTTTTGACTCAGTTAACTCCAGATAATATAGCCCCCTTCTTAGCATCTAACTTGGCTCAATTTATTTTAACAAGTTTGCTAGAAGCGTTTCCTATATTAGGTCCCCAGCCCATCCCTGTAAGAAATGATGATGAATCTAGCAATGGCTTCAAAAGCACACAGTAGTCAATCTAGCAAGGGACGAGTTGAAGCTGGCGGGAATGTGGCATGCCTATCATTCACAAGCTTACTTCCGAAGTCTCTAATGAGCATCGCACCAGATCTGGGTAACAATTTTTCCATGATGTGAATCGTAAACATATTCAGAAATGCGATTAAAGTCAGAGAAAGTTGATGTAAGAAGAGCTCGATTGCTCTCCCGCGTATGGTGCCCTGTTTCTATCTTCTTGATCATGGAATTAATGTTTTTTACTGCCCACCAGACCACAATTTCATAGAAAGGAATCGGCATGTACCAAGCTTGGAAAAAAACCCCAAGCATTTCCTAATTTTGACCGCAGCTTGTTCTAATTTACCTCGACTGCGGTGCCAAAGCAGCCGGACCCTCATTTATAATCTTTAAGTACTTAATCCCTTCATCCAAACGTACTGCAATAATTAATATTTGTCTAAATTTAAGGACTTTTTCTAATAATTTGAGAAAAATTTAAGCAACGTGACATCAGGACGGACAAGGCGACAGCTGTTTCGATTATACCTTGTAAATCTCTTCAAAGCCGTTTTCTCTCGGGAGTGGGATTATTAAATAAATTATAAATATTAAAAATTGCTTCAAATAAATGTTTTCATACATTTAAAGCAATAAGGGAAATCCCCGCTTGAAAACTCATATAAATTTAAGGACATTGTACTCCTTGTGAGCAGAATATTTCGGCATGATTACAGCATCCGGTTACCGCTACGAAATTTTACGTCTATTCCGAAATTTTCCCTTACAAGGAGTGTCCGGTCAGCAGCATTGGTCACCACTTGGCAAGTCTTGCATTCAAGGTGCAGTTCGGCCAAAGCAGAGAAGAAAGAACATCCCCTGGCAAGCTGCCAAACGAGTCTGTTTTTAAAATAAACCAGAACAGGCTAATGGTGTAAGGACTTTGAAATAAACCTGACAGCTTTTCCCAGACTTTGAAATTAAGCTTGATGGTAATGGCAGCCAGCGAACTGCAGGATAGATCCAAAGACATCAGAAGTTTCACCGAAACTTTGGTATCAGGCACTAGAGGTTTTGTGGAGCTTAAAACAGTTAATAGTTCATGCGAGTTGGATTTTCTCTGGATAGAGAGGATTCCTGAGCAACTTTCACCTCCGGAAGAAGAATCTCTATTAGGTATGTGAGGTATTCCCCATCACTTGTCGCCCGACTTCGATGTATGTATCTCAAGTATCATCATGAAGCAGGACTTCCCGTTCCTGAGCCTCGCGAGTTCATTATGCGTTTTCAGCGAAACTTCCTTAGGAGCCCCGCTTGGCTTTCTCCCACCTTGTGAAGATTCTCCTGGTTTTCTCGAAAAAACCGCCTGATATAAACTCTTAGGTCACCAAGTGCATATGTGTACCACAGACACTTTTCCTTACCACAATGAGTTTTCAGAGGACATGGGTTATACAAAATGCATTTACGTGGTAAATTGAACTTATCCTCACAGAGTGTTTACAGCTTATAACAATACATTTCCCAAGTGATTGGCTTTTATTTGGACGTAGCTCCACAAGGCGGTGTTACTGCGATATCCTTTCAAGCAGTTACTTCCTACTAAAGCTATCTTCTGGGTATACAAAATGTAGCCTCATTTTTTGTGCTTATTTCTTAGCATTGTTTGCAAAATCAGCTACACGAAAGAGCTATAAAACTCTATCCTCCTTCTCAACCTTCCCCTGCCACATAAAAGTTGTTTCAATAAACGAAATTTTTTTGTCTTGCGCGTATTTTGTATTGCATATTTATGCAGTGGGCGTTGCTGTTGTTGTTTTGTATATTGTGTTAAGCACTTTTGTTTTTGTTGTAATCAAACAATCACCTTACAATGAAACAAACAGCTATCACAACCGCCACACGTACGCACACACACACATAATCGCCACAATCATCGATTCGACATCAACCGGCAAACCACCATTGCAATTAAATTTTAATTGTCTACCATTTGAAGTTTTTTACAACGAAAGCCACTCGATTTTTTATTTGGTTTGCTTGTTACAGATAAACCCTCACACGCTTGGTAATCCCTCGGCGCTATCCTTTTTTTGCCTACCTATCGGATGCGCTGGTGGGTTTTGGTTGGGTTAGAAAGTGAAGTGCTATTTGTGGTTTATTCATCAAAAAAGATATTGAATGGTTGGAATTGTGGAATTTATAATAATGAGTAAATGAATGTATACTGACCTTTATTTTAATATATGTTAAGTAATAAACCTGCCAAAAAATGGTGTACGCGATTATAATGCAATTGACCGACACAACGCACCTGGCTTTGGGCGAACTCCGGTTAGCCTTAATATCTCTCTTTCTCTCTCTGTCTCTGAAGTAAACGTGGGATGTATGGCCCCTCTCTCCCTAAGATTGGATATTTATAGCGATAGTAAAACCTATCCTATACTACGGAGTTCTTGTTTGGAAGACAGCCATTTAATAAAGAACCTACCTCAAAAATGATACACAGCTGTACTTAATACCATTCTGCACATCCCATCCGTAGTTCTGGTGGCAAAGAACATAGCGTTTGCGACTGCATGGAGGATCTTGGGGCTGCTTAAACGCACATCATTCGGCTATAGGAGTATAGCGCCATCAAGTATTGGACAAACATACTACTTCATACCGTACCTGCGTTTCGATGGAGGTCTTAGAAGCAAAACAGAGGTGGAAAATTCGCGCGGGGGTGCTTAAAAGGCTCCAAATTTATGAAAAGGAATGGGGTATTCGGTACACCGTGCTGATCCAGAAATACATATCCCACATGCTGCCAGTTGATTGTTGTGTTGGCGGAAGTAGTAGCCGTGTCAAAGCTATCGAAGCACTGGAGGAAAACAGTTTAAACTGCAAGCGCGTCCATATGTTTATATATAAGCAGCCAAACAGCAATCAAGACACTAATATCACATAGCACATCATCTAGAAGTGTGTCAGAGTGAAAGGAGCCCCTAGAAAAATTCGAGATGTGAAGTAGTATATTCCTAAATTGGTCCCATGGGAATAGATGGAAATGAAGATAAGCTAACGAAATAGGTCGGTCACATCCATCGAAGCGTGTACCGTAGTCATCCTAATTAGAATGGACGGTATTAAAAGAAGGCGAAATTGGCACATGATCGGCCAAACAGGAATTGCGTGGAACGAAGCGCGGGCCTGCCAAGCCTCAATGATCAGTCATGTATAGTTAATTTAACGAAGCTACTCTTATGAGGACTGCAAGCTCATAATGGGTGTTCAATCAGTCTAAATGATCAGTCATGTATAGGGTGCGATGTTAATTTAACGAAGCTACTCTTATGAGGACTGCAAGCTCATAATGGGTGTTCTGCTTAGACTCCGCCTTCTGTTTCCACATGCTTTTAAATTAAGCCCCTTCAGTGATTGGAGATTTTGAAGATGTGGATCGAGCTTGTTCTGTGTTTGTATCCTGCACTCATCAGGCTAAGATTCCAGCTGTTAAGTGTGGCACTATCTGATCTAGAAACAGAAGTAGTATAAGTCCTTGAAAGCTTCTAGTATTTGCCAAAAGAACGGTGTTATTTTATAATATAGGTATAGGTTTTTGATTGCGTTTTTTCGTTTGATTGTTCAGCCTGATAACACTATGGAATCATTCAGTCTATGTGAGGTCCTCACAGACCGGCCATTTTAACCTAACCTAACCGAACCTAATGTAACCTCCACTTTCCTCTTTTCACTAGCTCTACTCCTACTCATACATATCTCAAGTTCTCTGCATTTTCCCAATACTGCTTTCCCTCCTTTTCTTATCTTTCGCCTCTCCCTACCTATAGATCCCCCTTCCCTCTCTATAACCCTTACCCTCCCCTGTGCCTCTATCTTCGTTTACCCTCGTTCTTATTTTCATTCTCAAATCCATCTTCGTCCTGGTCTTCATGCTCATTCTCATTTACGTGGCCATCCTCATCCCCATTATGATCCTCATCCCATTCCGATACCCATATTTATCCCTAACCTCATTCTTGTCCTCATTTTCATGCTTATTTTCGGGGTCATTCCCATCTCCATTATCATCTTCATTCTATCGTTATGCCCATCCTCATCCCTAACGTCATCCTTATCCTCATCCACTTCCCATCCCTATCCTCATTCTTATTCCTACACTCATTGCCATTCTCGTCCTCATTTTCCTGTTCACCTTTAACATTCACCAGGTAAAATAAGTTTTATATAAGTTTGAGTTTCTTTGTAAAATAAACTAGGGTACCTATCGACAAATTTAGAGGGCGCTGCCCATCGGAAATGGATATTGATCATGAATCGGTTGTTAGGAGTAGGATCTGCCTCAGAAAAATTGTCTTCCTTTTAAATTTTCCGCCCAAAGATTTTTCCATATGTTACATTGTAAGAAAATTTGCGAGTTTCCACTAATCTTTGTGTTATACATTAAGCTTTTAAGCTGTAAAAATTCAAAAGTTCAAGAAATCTTATTCGGCTAAATTGGCATCTCTCTTTTTTCATCACTATTGATCATGATTCAACTATATGGTTGGCTCATCTCTACACCAACATACTTTTGTTCAGCTTGTCAAAATCTGTGTGTTGGTGTTAGGCGAATGAAATGGAGGGAAAACTTCAAACTTTGCAATTCTTGTGTGTTGTGGAAAAAGTATGCGCTAAATAAGATTGATTTACTAAAAAATTACTTAAAGTGAAATTATTTTTTTATAAAAAATTGACCACATTGGCAGTAAATAATTGTCCATATGTTGGTTACATTTTGCGTTTGCCATGTTGCCATTGACAATCTTTATACCAGTGAATTTAAAAAAATGAAATCAGCTGATAAGATGAGCCAACCATATATTTAAACCATGCTATTGATTTAGAGCAATTTCGAACAGACTGCTAGATATTGATGAGTTTTAACAATAACTTCCAGTAATATTTTTAGCAAATGCTACCCATATGTTATTCGTGTATGTTTCTTCGTAAATATACAATAGGGTAGTTCACGATTAGGTGCAAATGGTCTTGCATTGCTGTAAAGTAAATTTTCAATGCAACTGCGCAACATTTTGAACAGCTGATATTCCCTGCAAGAACACTTTCGGTTAGATTACTAGTGATCTCAGTGAAATTCTTGAGGTTTCAATAGATGAATTTATAAATACATATATGTGTGCGTGCGTATATGCTTATGAAATTTCATTGTCTAACCTTGCGCGCCAATTAATTGCAGTTAATTTTTGGGGCTAAATTTTTTTCGTCCGAATGTTCTGTTCTGTTGCAATGTTCGATATATCGAGGTGCATTTTCATGCAATTGCATAACTTTGTCACTTTGTATGTAAACACTCGTGAATTGCCTTAACCATAGTTCGGCCGACGATTTTTACACCTATTTTTGGCCGACGCAGTCACCCCGGTGACTACCAGAAAAAGAATAAAAGTGTTCAACCCGTTACAGTTGTCTATGACTAAAATTATAAAACTTTATTTTGTATTTTTTCTACTTAAAATTTATTAAGTTAAGAGGTTACGGAAAATGATTTTAAAAAATTTATTAAAAACGTGTTTTTTGTGGGGAGAATATGAAAAAGTTGCCCTGGTGGCTCGTCGGCTGAACTAGGGTTAATATTGTAACGAATTTGCTTGCAAATCCTCTTATTTGCAATCCTCTGCTAAGTTCGTATCGCTAAACTGTTGAATAAATAACTCCAATTTGTAATAATGCAAAATGACCTTTATTAAAGTACTTCACAATACTCTAACTGTGCAACGAATAGCTTGCTTAATAACCACACTGATTGATAGCTCAATGAAACTCTACTATTCAAAATAATACTGCTATTGCTCGCTAGATATCGTCTTAATCGCAACTGCTTGACAACTCAAATCAAATTGAATACTTCTTACTCGCTTGCCCCGCTTTTATAGTTTACGCTGCATACTTCTAGGCTCTTCGATTTCCAGAACTTACTAGTTGTTTCGGCTACAAAATCGCCAGCCACAACTACGTGCACAAATTATTGCTCTCTCTTGTGACAACTCAGATAAGATATATGCATGTGTTTGTAGTTTACAGTCTCCCGCACACACATAAGCGTATAAGTAAATTCATCGGTGTGTGACATCTCATCTCTCGCTGCCTTGTATGTAATGTTGCTCGTCGGAATGTGTACATATGTGTAGACGCAATTATTGATTCGTTTATGTAGATACATAATGATTGAATTATTGATGTGAATTCACGTCACTGCTTAGCATCGGCCTGGAGATGGCAGCACTCCTCAGTTTTGCTAATATTCGTAACAATATGCTTTTTTCTATTTTATGTTCAGTGTATGCTAAATATATTTTTTATTCATTTTTTGTTATTCCCTGACATATGATAAATTAGCCACAACATTTATTTGTTATAAATATATTTATTTATTTACATTCAACTATTGCTTGCAAAAGCCATTGATTGTAATTCAATTGGTTAAAATTAATTGCTCTCGACATTTAATTGATGCAGTACAAGGAAGCTTTAAATTCACTTTATTGTGGGGTTTTCAAATATTTTTAATTAAGTTTTTTTTAGCGTAACGGTGAAAATGTTTATTTTACGACATAAGTGCAATAATGAAATATGAATAGCTCTTTAAATTCAAATTGCAGAAATTTATAAAATTAATTTGTTATTAATCAATTATGGTCAACTGTGATAAGCTCACAGAACATACATATTAACTTTGTTAGTTGGCCATGGGCGGATCCAGAGGCATTTTGGGGTGAACTTCACGAAAAAAAAATCCGATTTTTTCGGTAGCTACTATCGGTGGTAGCGCCTAGGAACTTTCTTTGATATCCTACTTAAGTCAACCGGAAAAAAGTTTCGGTTATCATTACTCATCTATTCATCGATCTATTCGTCAGCCCGTTTTTGCGTAGGATCTACCGCTTTTTGGCATGTATTTGTATATGAAAAAATTTACAAATATTGTTCATAAAAATGCATTTATATAGCAATTCAGATATTACTTAATTAATGGAGTGAGACCGATCACCTTCGCTTTTCCCGAAATTTTTTCATATCCAGCTAAAATTGTAAGCATTAAAAGATCCATGGCATTAAAAGAGACATGGCTGACACCCAGTCGAATCGATATATGGCACAGAGTATAGGAAAAATTTAATATGTTACCAAAAATTCGGCGAAAGACGGAAGTATTAAAGCCAGAGTCAAATTCTCTTCTATCAGCACAAAATGGGCGACCTTTGTAACCAATGTTGAGAGAGTGCTTCAAGTTTAGAGGGAAGTCTCCTATGTCTTTTTTAACGGATATAGCAATGAAGCACCAAGGGAAGGTCATAATGTTACACCCGCTCTTCACAATAATTGTTACTGGACCATTCCACGCTTGGTAATAGATAAATTGCCCTATAACAAATGAAACTAAATTTGTTTTCATACAGAATCCTTTTTGTTTCAACTGAAAGCAGCATTAGTATTAGTAGCAAACATTTTTAAAGTGTCCCAAGAAGTTTCAAATTTAGATATTTATGAGGATCGATTGGTTCCAAATTCATTTCATTTGGATCAGTCGTTCGTTAACTTTTATTTTAGGACTTATAAAATAAAAGTCGGGATATTATTTTTATTTGTTGGTTTTTTTTTCAGTCTAAAAAATAAAAAAATGTGTGCGTGTTTTTATGTACGCACGTGAGAAGTTATACTTCTTTGGCATCGTATATACTAATCTAGGCAAAGGGCTAACTATACACCAAATTTCAGGCAAATGGAACTGTTAATGGAATTTGTTCGAATATATCGGTCACTGGTCCACTTCCAGAAAAGGAGCACTCTATGGGTTGCTGTGAAGCTCTCCTGAAAATTTGAATAAAATCGACGAAGTAGTCGGGAGGTCGACGGGGTCCACAAGCTGCATACAAACATATGTACATCCTTCTATATATAGCAGCAAATTCGGCAGACCCTTCTCTGCCCTAACTTTGGCCTATGTGTAAGTTTAAAGAAGTTTTTAACTCTTATTCTTCTCTTTTTACTTATAATTTTACTCACTCTTCCCTCTGCATTTCCCCTCTCCATCTTTTCCTTTTACTTCTATTCCACTCCATCTATTCCTATCTCTCTATTTTTGTCTAACTTTATCTCTTTCTCAGTCTTTTTCTGCTTTCCGCATTTATCTTCTCTCTAGTTCTTCTTATTATTCTCCATGTTATTCCCAATCCCAGTTCCAGTCCCAGTCCTAATTCCAGTCCTTATCCTAGTCCTTGTCCTAGTCCTAGTTCTAATCCTAGTCCCAATTCCATTCCAAGTCACAGTGTCAGTCCCAGCTCCAGTCTGGGTCCCAATCGGCCCCTTTCCCGAAAGAAACGTGTCGTAAATACTAATCTAGGCAAATAGCTATTTATACACCAAATTTCAGGCAAATCGAACTATGAATATGATTCGTTCGCAGTGATCGGTCCCTGGTCAACTTCCCGGAAAAAGTGTCGTAAATACTAATCTACACAAAGGGCTACCCATGTATCAAATTTCATCGAACCGTGAATGTAATTAGTTTTAATAGATCAGTGCCTGGTCCACTTTCCGGGAAGGAACTTCACAAGAATACTCTTCGGCTTGCTGTGGATCGACCCTGCAAATTTGAATAAAATCGGAAGAGTGGTTAGGAGTCCGATGATATCATTGATATCATCGCCCTAAACACCCGCGCCGTTAGTTCTGCTTACTCCAAACTGGAAAAAGAAGCGGTAAAGATGGGTTTGATAGTGAATAAGGACAAAACGAAGGACCTGCTGTCATCGAGCAAAGAGTCAGCGCATATGCACGTTGGCAACTACGCTACTGCTGGCAGCCATAATTTCGAAATAGTAAAATACTTGCTTTATTTGGGAACCAGCATTAATACTAGCAACAACATCAGCTCAGAAATCCAGCGAAGAATCACTCTTGCCAATAAATGCTACTTTGCACTAGGTAGGCAATTGAAAAATGTCATCTCCCGGCAAACGAAAATCATGCTCTACAAGTCACTTATCGTGCCCGTCCTGTTATGTGGTGCAAAGCATGGACCATGACAACATCAGATGAAGCGGCTCTAGTGCTCGAGAGAAAAGTTCTGCGAAAAGATTTTTGGACCTGTTCCCGTTGGCGATGGCGAGTACCGAAGAAAATTTAACGATGAGCTGTACGATCTTTAGGCAGACATCAACATAGTCCAGCGAATTAAAACGCAGCGGCTGCGCTGGTTAGGCCATGTTGTGCGAATGAAAGATGACGCTCCGGCTAAGAAAGTTTTTTCGTCGGAACCCCACTATGGAAGCAGTGGAAGAGGGCGGCCCCCACGTCGCTGGAAGCACCAGGTGGAAAACGGTTTTTAACTCCCTTGATGTGACCAATTGGCGCCAGTTGGCAGAGAGAAGAAGTGACTGGCGCGCTTTGTTGGATGGCGATAACCGTTTAAACGTTTAAGCGGCAATTAAGTAAGTTTAGGAGTCCATAAGTTGCATACAAACATACATCCTTCTTTATATGTATAGAGGTAGAGAGATTAGAACATAGCCATATACATACATACAAACATACCAAAAAATATAACTTTTATTGAAGAATTTTAACGAAACGTTTAATGTGTTCAAAGAAAGTGTATTTTTCAAAATATATTTATGCATTCTTAACAATTAACAACCTTAATAAGCATGAATATGTGCATATGTATGTATATAAAGCTGATATAAAATGAAAATACATACATACATACCTCCTTACATACTTAACTATAAATGCAACTCCGAAGTCAAATAACGCTAGCGAATGCTGGCTTTTTTCGCCATTCGATCTAATTCAACATGTATATGTACGTATATTTGACGCATAATGTGAGGTTGTGAAAGTCCCACTCAAAGCAAGTTTGCTCGTACAGTTCTCAGCGCACATACATACGAACTGCATTTTCAAACTGTTACCTTTGTCTCATGTTTTTTAAATTTTCACTCTCATCATTTTTTAAACGGTTTTATTTAGTTGACTTGACAGACTGCACGGCCAGCGTGAATTTTGTAATTAAAATTTAAGTAACTTCCCATAAGCTACAAGCTTGAAACCTAGAATATAGTTCAGAACCCGATGACAATGCAATAATAGAAAAACTCGCCGCTAGGTGGCGCAAGGATCGAGAGATTCACAAAATCGTATTTGTGGTCGATTTCGCTCATATTTGGAACACATAATACATACAGAATAGAAAGCGACCTATGAAAAAATCGCCGCTAGGTAGCAGGATCATATATCACAAAATCGTATTTGTGGGCCGATTGGTCCAATTTGGAACAAATATTACATACAGTTCGTAGAAGTGTCATCAAAATATTTTGGAGTTGAGGAGGGACAAGCATACGTGGCGCAGAGTCGAGTAAAGTCTTTGAAGGATTATGTAGTGAGGACTAGATTGTAACAAATTGTCAGGAAAGATTCCTGTAATAATGAGTCACTAAATGAACTAAATAGAATGAGAAATAATTGCAAATTAAATAAAGACTAAAAACTTGAAAATAAAACTATTTAGAAAAATTTTAAGTTTAAACGGTTTATTGAAAATAATACTTACATGACGTATTAATAATACAAAAGCTAGAAAACTATTAGGTAGGCCCTAGGTCTCGTCACACTCCTCACCATCTAGGGCATGATAAGACAATTAAATAAAAGTGTTGGACGCGTAAATAACTATTGATGGTCATAAGTAAGACCAACCTAATCAGGTTATGCTACGCCTCACATTTTAGAAATTTCACGCGCCCAACGCTTTTATTTAATTGTATGATCAACGCCCTAGATTGATAAGGAGTGTGATGACTAGCACTTAGGACATACCTAATTATTTTCTAGCTTTTAGTATTATTATTATTTATGTAAGTATTGTTTTCAATAAAACCGTTTAACTTAAAAAATTTTTTTTTGTAATTATTTTATTCATAATGCGCCTAAAGAAGTATTACTTCAAAAAATAACTATTAACCATAGGTTACAGCAACTCTTTTAGCTTACATTTACAAATGTACGTATTAACATAACGTGATCTATATTTTTTCGATAACAGTGTTCTCTATGATTAACCGAAACCAACAGTACCGTTTTTTAACAGTTATTTAAAGAGTGTTCATTAAATAATCTTTTAATTGAAAACATTGGTGGTGGGTACTGTTATTCGCGATCTCTGCACTCAAGTATAACCACACTGTTAAAATGTATTCCAATAATCAACCAAATTTTATATCCTTTATGGTAGAAAACTGCAATTCGAACGAATTGTAATCATATGAACATTATTAGTATTTATGAAAGTGTATTTGTATTCGATGCAACAAATATTACGACTGCAATAATACAATGAACGTGCAAGTACACGCAAACTGAATGAAAATGGAAACTAATTTTGAATGCCATTTTGCAATTTTAAAACCGCATTTAGCTACCTAAATAACGACTACTTATTAGTCGTACAACAACAATAACCACTTAAATTATATGAGAGCAAGAAGAATAAGTAAATACGAAAAAGTATGCAGCAAATGAATAAAAGGCAAAAATGTGAAAATTTTCAAAGTAAAAATCTCGCTTACACATACATACAAACGTTTATTTGTACGCAATAGTAAAACTGTGGCAACCACCAAAAAGGAAGACGGAAGTTAGTACATGCAACTAAATGTTGCTGTTGTGGTCTGTGCCACACAAAGTGAACACCGAAAAAGTAAAAAAAACCAAAAAATTTACAAAAATTGCGCGCTCGCTGAATTGTTAGTGTGTAGCTGCTGCTATCTGTTGGCTACTCTAAACGAAAAAAAGTCGCTTACTCAGCCGCGGCTGCCACTACAACTTCATGTCCAGCATAAAAGCAAAATAGCAAGTGCAACTTGTAATCCGATTTTTCTACTTTGCCAGCACCAGTTGGTCGGTAGCCAATATTAAACTGAGTTAATTTTTTCTACAACTGCAACTATATTTTTTTTTCGTCTAAATTTTCATTTTTGTGTCGTATGTGTTTTTTATGTTATACCCATCTGCGCTGAGCGTCAAAATGTAATTGTAAATTGGCCAATGGTCCCTGAATAGAATATGGTGAGTAAAACTTGCTTGGGCTAGTTTTGCAGTGCAAGTTTAATCTTACCGTGCCATGACTAGGTTAGGTTAGTTTGAGCTGCCCAGTCCACGAAGACCTCGTATAAACTGAATGAGTCCATAGTGATACCATAGGTTTGGTCAACAACGAAACTTAAAACCCCTATCAAAACTCATTGACTATGTTCTAAAATAGCTCCGTCCTCTTGGCAAATAAAACGGATAAGGCTTCCTCTAGAGTAGCTATCGGTAGCTTATTCACGTAAATCGGTCTCCATTCGAATGTCAAAGTGATGCGGGCTGGCTCAACGGAAAAGAATTAAATCGTTGGCCTCAATTATAGTCCGGTCCTGTGCAATGCACTGCTATCTAATACTTCAGGATACAAATAAATCAATTCAGTTAATAACGGTATTTTTCTTAACTTGATATCTTGAATTTTCTACGCTACATTGGCAAAAAGAAAAGTTAACAAGTAAAGGTGTCTAAGTTCGATTGTAACCGAACATTATATACTCAGTGTGAAATTTAATTGTACATTTCATTTCAGATAAATCACTTTTCTACATAACAGGTGGTACCGCCCGTTTAAAAAAAATGTCTCCCCATTTCCTCTTACAATAGAACTTGATAAGTGAAATATCATTGATTCAAAACTATTTTTTGCTAAGTTATAGCTTATTATTCTAGTCTACGACCCTTTTAAACTTGTTTTATATCTAAGTTGCCGTGGTCTTTAACCGATCTCGTCCATTTTTCTAGAAATATTTCCTGCTATAGGGAAAATTTGTGTATCCAATTTTACTACGATCCATTAATTTTTCTTCGAGTTATGGCTCCCGAAACAAAGAAAATTTTTAGTCCTAAAAGGGGCGGTGCCACACCCATTTTTTAAATTTGATTGTTTTTCCTATTTACTGTTATAAATCCACTTGGGAAATGAAATACCATTGATATAAAGCTCTTTCTTGCAAAGTTATAGCTTATTTTATTCGTCCACGACCCTTTTAAAATTTCTTTATATAAAAGTGGGCGTGGTCCTGAACCGATTTCGTTAATTTTTCTTCAAAGCATCCTTAGAGTAAAGGCAACCTCTTTGCCGAATTTTGTTACGATACGTTTAACGATTTTTGATTTATGATTAATAATATTTGTAAAATTAATTTTATCACAAGTGGGCGGTACCACGCCCAGTTTAAAAACTTTTTTCAAATTTTTATCAAGAGTCTCAATATCAGTCCACGCGTCAAATTTCAACATTTAGGTGTACTATTTACTAAATAATCAGGTTTTTTGTGTGTTTCAAAATGTTATATATATAAAAAGTGGGCGTGGTTATCATTCGATTTCGCTCATTTTCAGTACCAACCTATTCTGGGTCCCGGAAAGCTCGTGTACCAAATTTAGTGAAGATATCTCAATATTTACTCAAGTTATCGTGACAGACGGACGGACGGAAGAACATGGCTCAATCAAATTTTTTTTTCGACACTGATGATTTTGATATATGGAAGCCTATATCTATCTCGATTCCTTTATACCTGTACAACCAACCGTTATCCAATCAAAGTTAGTATACTCTGTGTGCAAAGCACGCGGAATATAAAAATACTTCGAGGTGGATATAATAGAACTATGTTAACAGGTTGGATGTCAACCTCATCCAAAACTTTATAACTGCGGCGCTGCACTAGTTTTCGCTAAAGCAACTGAAACCAGTTTCGCCTTAGATAATAGTGTCCAATTTATCTGGAAGGCTTCCTCGACACTCTTGTAGGAAACGCTTTGTATTAAGTGCTGGGAAATGTCATAGAGGATTCTACACGTTTTGTCATAGGAAAGCCAAATTTGTTGCACATTTCAAGTAGCACTCGGCTATAGCTATGGAGTAATTTTCATGAAAGATGTGGCCGGTCGTACCTCTCCTCAGATGGTTATAAAAAGCTGGTACTGAAATAGATATTCATTCATTTTGTTGAGAGATCTGCGGCATTCGATTAGGTTAGGTTGAAATAACCGGTTAATAAAAACCTCGAATAAACTGAAAGTGTCCATAATGTTACCAGAATTTGTTTGACGATCAAACGGAAAAACTCAAACAAGATACCGAGACTGTGTAAAAATATTGTCTCTGATTGCAAGCTTCTGGCAATCTGCTGCTTTCTTCGCGACTACAATTTCCACCTGAAGCCACTGCTGTGATCTGGTAGCCTATAGAATCTACTTATTTCTGGCCCGACACAGTAAGCAGGGACCCGACCCTTTCCTTTAATTTTAAACTATCGGTATACAGGTGCATTATTTATTTCGCCATTTCCGCAAACCTTTGACAAGCCTCCGGCTATATTGTGGCCCCGAAATGGCTTTCGAAGCTCAGATACGGAACCGTGTGGTTCGTTTGGCATAATGGCAGGCAATGCTGCTGTCGGGTTAATTTTTTGGGCTCCGTTAGACTTAGCATTGGCAATCGCATTCTAGCATCCTCATGCATGCATACAGTGCCACGAAGGCCTTTTTTTCTCTTTCGTTCACATGGAGTTTCCACGACAACTTACTATCTACTGTAATTCCTAGATATTTTGTGTAGTATTTTTCTTGAAGGGAAACCTATCCAAGCTTAGGCTTCGTCCAATTAGGGACCTGATTTTCCTAGTAAATAATACTAAATCGCGCTTTTCCGCTTTGGCGACGAACTCGGCTCCACATGCCCATGCATCTACATGCCGAAGTGCCCCATTCTTCAGAGAGCTGATTATTGGGAAACACCTACCGCTTGCGATGACTGCACCGGCATCTCTTTCGAACCGCCGAAGCGATTGGTTGATGAACAGCGTCCACAGCATTGGTGATTATAACCTACCCTGCGGATGTAATGGCCTCGCATAGAGCCTATTGCTACGTGATCATTCTGCAGCTTAACATGGAGCCAATCCAATTTGTTAATGCCGGATGTACTTTGATAGAGTTGAGACTGTTCATGATTGCTCGTTTTGAGATATTGTTGAGAACCCCCGCAATGTCCAGAAAAACACCTAGGTCATATTTCGGTTGCTCCAGAGCGTTCCTCATGACCACCCTATTCAATGCAGTAACGACTGACTTGCCCTTGGTGTAAGCATGTTGTGCTGAAGAAAATATTTTCTCATTCATATTTGATTTTATAAACACGTCTTTTAATCACTCTATGGTTTTAAGCACTCCTTATTTGGAGTATAGATCTTGCTACACAAGTCTTCCGCATCATCATCTGATGGAAATTGTGTGTTAAGTAGCGACTTTACTACTGTCTGACCGACCGTTCTCCGTCGCTATTCTTTATTAGTCCCTTGACTGTATTTCATTTAGATAGCACTTTCCTCAGTCTCGGACGTCTGCGGCATTCAGTTTTCGACTTTGTTTTGTAGGCACGGGAGTCTAAAGCCTTTAACAAAGACTGTATGTCTGAGAAAACAAAAGCAAAAATCTGATCTTTTTTGGGCACATGATTTACTGCTCTTCATATTGCTAAAAACTTTTCTTGATATCCGATACTAGGGTCAGAAAACTGAAGGCCATCTCCGCTGTGGTCCCAGGCCCATAAAAGGACAGCTATTCCCACTTGACCATCAAGCTTACAGCCAATGTTGGATGTTGTGACAAATATTAGCATCACTAAGTGATACTCACATCCCTAATGTTATTAAATAAAGGCACAACAACAATAAAGCAAGCTGCCACTCCTGTCTATGTAGACAAATCAATCATCATTAACTCACATACATACAAGGCAACGGAAAGATACGCACAAACACATGTAATCATCAGCCGAAATAGTACTCACATATACACACGCATATGGTAGCAAACTACAAGTATGCCTGTATATGGCTGGTAACCAAGCATGAAGTTCGAGAAATTACTAGACCTTAGTAGAAATATGCGAATGAAGCAACGGAGGATATAAAAGTAGCGTAAGCTGAGTAGTCAGGAATCAATTTGATTTAAACACGCTATCAGTTGCAAAGTGAAGTTTAATTGTACTACTCCCAAAGCATTCTAACAAAAACCATTTTGCTATAAGAATATTGGAGTGATTTATTCAATAATTTATCGATTCGAACGTTAGCAGAAGGTAGGAAATAGCCGGAATTTCACTAAATTCGTTACAATATGTTGGCAGCACGCTGAGCCGTGTGTTGTCTAATGTACACTGTATAGTTTCTAACAAACTATGCTGCTATACGTCGCATGTCCACTTCCTTCATTTAATTAGAAAAGCTACGAATACGGCCATTATAGACGAGTGGTCGATTTGTTATCGAAGTTTTATTCACTTATTATTCATAACAAAGGGTATCCATGAGCTACCGATTTATTATCGAATGATAGTCAATTATCTATCAACAGTTTTAAAGCTATCGATATATTATCGAGAAAATATCGATTTCTTATCGGAGTGCTATTATCGATTTTCTATTAAAAAGCTCTCGATTTGGTTTGGTTTTACTGCTCTGTAAATAATTAATTATTATATTAATTTGTTGTCTTCAAGACCAAGTTTATTATTATTTTTTTTTGTAAAATTTATATTTTTACAAGTTATATTATATTAAGTTATTATACATTATTATTCGATATCATTTGAAAATTTTATAGGGTTTTTATCAAAAAGTAATCGATTTATTATCGAATAGTTGTCGATGTGTTATCGGTGTCTTACCAATTTGTATGGCAAGTTATTGCATTTTTGTCGAAAATTTATGGATTCGTTATCAAAATGGTATCGATTTGTTATCGAATAGTTATCGATTTGTTTCCGGAGTGTTACCAATTTTATCGACGACTCATCTGCTACAGGTACCGTTCTATATGTCAAGCAACTCCTTTCAACCCTGTTAGAACCAGAAGGTGTTATTACCGGATTTTTCCGGACTCTTGTTCGAGAAAGAACTGTCGTTATCGGTTGCACTGCCCTTAATGTTAGGGCAATGTTTTCTCCGTTACTAGAGCAGAAAAAGTTGACCAAAATGGTGCCGAACGCTAATTATCAGTTGGCAATTCTTTACGTGTATACTCGAGTTAAAATCGGAATCTGGGTATACAATTTTCGACTTTAGCCTTCTTCTTCCATATATTCTGCTATTCTTTTTTAGGTGCTGCTTTTAAAATTTCTTTCACATATTTTTATGTTTTTTTTTCTACACACAACATACTTGAACCGAGCTTTGCGGCTTTCATTTAAACTTTTGCAAAACAGTTGTAATGCTGCTTTGACCAGCGACCAGTGCGCTGCAGCGTCAGTAACCACAGTCATTACCATGAGCACCGTTATCTCTCTATTGACACCATCCGACTCATCTTGTAGCTTTGCAGGTACGAATCCGCACATATGGATGTACATACATATGTGTGTGTATGTAATTTTTTTTTGCAAATTAGTGTAATAACAAAATAGGTTTACCACTTCCTCGCGCACGAAACTCAACGAGCACCTGAACTGCGTCGAACTGTGTAATATGGTCAAGTCACTCACTCGATTGGACAACGACAACAACAACAACAAGTTCTCTAGATGTGTAGACTGTGAAACGACCACACCAATTTCAAGCGAATATACATTAAAAAGCAAGTACCCAAAAACTCTTCAAATCCAAAGCTACTTCATTCACCACGTCAGTTTGTGCCACATGCAGTCAGCGCGGCACTAAAGTTAACAACTGCTACTAGTACTACTATTTTCTCACATAAACTTTTAAATAAATATATACACAATATTTGAATGGCTAACGTGGATACTATGCCGAATGACCTCTCTATCTCTAAGTTCCTCTTACCGCTCGTACCAATACTGCTACTCTTAGCGGTTAACTTTCTCATTTTATTGATGTTGCATGTAACATGTGGTGCTCTAGCTTGGACAACTACAACAATACTATTTCGAATATTGTATTAACACCCGCTTCACTAGTTGTAACATGCATGACCGCAACAAAGTTTGAAATGAACTGCCAACAGTCGGGATCATTGGCAACACCAATAATTATAATTGCTATTGTGTTAGTGCTAAAAGTAATATACGGGCATAAACAATTCCTAATCGTGGATATAAAAGTTTATCTTACGGCCACTGTGTCAGCTACTTGGCTGGCTCACAGGCTGAAAAATAATGGGCTCGAACCCTCTTTGGGGCGGGGGTAAGATTATTCTTCTTAATATCACACGAGGCTCGGAACCAGGGGCGGTTAACAACCTTAAGCGGACCATACATTATGAGTAGTCATATTATACAGGAGCAGGCGACCCTAAGTTTCACACGGAAGAGGAGGTGGAGATGGGATGACCTAGCGGGTTTGATGTGGTTATATCAAAATATTCCTAAGTGATCGGCCTAGAACTTTAATTGTGCTAGTTTTTGGAACGTACCGCAAGCCTGAGAGATGGCGTCGTGATCATGAGCATTGCATGTATCTGCGGACATTATAGCTATTGACTTGAAGTTTAAGACATCTCTAGGATTAAATGTCAGAATTCGATTTTTGGGCTGGTGGTCATGGTATTATGAGTTGGTAAGAGTGAATAGTCGATGGGTCGATATTGGTTGACAAGCGCGCGAACATTAAACAGCAACGACACATCTGGGCCATGGGGGAACCTGTGAAAGTTAAAAAGCAACACTAAGGATTTCAAGAAGGTACCGCACGGACAATGAAGTGGCAGTGGGGTGAATAGGTTTCACGAAATCCGCGAACCCTCAGGTAGTCAGCTCAGAAGAAGGGGTGACCAGTAATAGTAGCGGTTTTCGTCCTAGTTTGATTGCTTACCGGGAGGATCCTTTCACCAAAGAGAAACTAAATCTTGCAGGCATACGGAGGTCGGTAGGGTGGATATATAACAATTGCTAGGATAGATACAATTTCTGCGTTGAGGACGACGGGTCATTATTTTTTGGTTAGCTTAGATATTTTTTTGCTGGTTAAAAAAAATTAAAGGTTTCCTTCTCATTATTTTCAGCAATGACGCATAACAACTGACATCGTATATGGCCCATGACGATGTTGCGGGGCTGTGTCATGTTATTATGTGCGTGTTCACTACTGCAATGAAATGGAGAAGTGTAGGGCTTGTTGTCGGTGCTGACGGTAATTTGCATTCTGTCATGTGGAGCATGAGAAAGCCGACCTAAGACCTGAGTCACTTTTCGCGTTCATTCTGGCCGAGGGATTATGAGTTTGTATTTAAATGCTGCAGTTAACCTCATTGTTGTCGCTGGATACCTCCTCCTTAGACATGGGCCTGGAATTTTCTTTCGAGCACTTCATCCGTGATCCCAGGCATATTCAGTTCTACCTTGATGAAATGCATTAGCTTGATATCACCTGGACCTGTAATGCAATACTGAGCTGCTGCTAATTGCGCCGTTAGCAGAGTCGGAGTTATTTAAAGCAAATTTACTCCAGCCTGCATTAGCTGAAAACACACCACGATAAGCGAAAATGTACTAGATGGCCTTGGGGAGTCCTGTATGCGGCTTTTTAATAAACTATCTTCACATTGGAAACTCTACAAATTTTAGTTGGTACTTAGAATACTGAATTGATAAGGGGCATGTCCGACACCCGGAGAAGCTTTCATAAAACTCGGAAGGATGTAATCTGCTCGCAAAGCTTAGAAAATCTCCCTTGAAGAGTTCTACCCCCTTAGGGTTCTTAAGGAAGATAGCTGGGCAACAAGCAGTGAGGAGCTCATAGTGTTTCAAAAACATATACTTTTCCGATGACTTGGCTACACAGAAGTATGGCGAAAACTCGGCAGAGTTCAGGGATGCTTAGGTTAGTAATATCAAGCTTACTAGAGTGTTCATAGCTGTCCATAAAATGCCAGCCGAACAGTCCTTCGTAAAAATATTTTACAACGACAACAAGAACATAAAACAAACATGACCAACTCAAATAAAAAAAAGTTCAAAGTAAATTCAACTAAAATATATATTTCAACCACAAAAACATATCAGACTAGGTACTAATTTGTTTTGACTAATATGGCTGCTGCCTGAGCGCACTGAACTACGCCGAACTTTGGCAATAAAATGTGACGTGTTGTGGTGTTGCCATATTTTTCCGTTGAACAACAACGGACCAACCGCTCAACTAGCACACCATACATTTTAGTTCGCTGTCAGTTTGTGGTTTCAATTACATGAAAAGTTTTTCTCTTGTTGCTGCATAATTTAGTTAGTTTTGTGAAGCGATATGTGTTATTGAGGCAAGTGCATATGTACCGAAACTTATATACGTAATTTATGGTATAACTTTGACTGAATTATTGAATGTGACTTATAAAGAGGGCGCTCTGAGTTTTGAAACGTAAAAATTGCCTACATTTCAAATAAGCGGGGATATCAATTAAATTAAAAATAATTTTTATTAGGTCTTGTATCGCATATATTAGACCACATGCATTTTGATCATATGCTTAGATTTTAATGAAGACGAACCCCTCACAAGACTTTAGACAGGAAGCCAAATGGATTCGCAAGTACTGATTGTTATATTAGAATTACTGAAAATTGATTAGCACCGGCGAATTTGTGCCATTTTCCTTATATATTTTAAATTTATAAAACACTGCCTCGACTTTAGCTTATTTCGAGTAAAAGAAGTAGTGAAAATTCTCGATTGTAAATAATATCGGGCTATTTGAGAAGAGCTTCATCGGCTTATTATCGATGGCGAATTACTGTCGTAGATGTATCTGATTTTGGTCGGCTTGTTATGGCTTCTTATTTGATTATTATCGGCTTGTTGTCAACCGGTTACAGATATGTCGTAGATTTTATCTGTATCTGTTTCATAACAAACCGATAAGACATCGTTAACAAATCGATAACACGCCTGTCTCAAATTGGTAACACTCCGAAAATAAATCGATAACTTTTTGATTATAAATCCGGCAACACTGCGGCTAAAAGTCGATAAGTTATTGTAAAACACCGACAACTTTTAGATAAATAATCGGTAAATTTTAATAATAGATTGAAACTTTTTTCATAACAAATCGATATTTTTTCGATAAAAAGTCGATAAATTGGTAACACTGGTACTTGAACTAATAAAGTTAATGGGCATAGTTGTATGGGAGATTGATGAGAAAATATATTTTTCAGTCGCCCTTCTAAGGCAAGGTGCGCACAATTGTTAAGACCAAACTAAAGGGGCCTAAAAACCAAGCCTAAACAAAAAGTACCATCTTTAGTACAAATGGATTAAAGTGGCCACTGTAACAAATATGTACTAATGAAAATTTTCAGCCATGATCACGGTTAGTTAAAATTAAAGAGATCTACATCTACTTTGGCTCTTCTGCTTTTTTGCCTCGCGTAACTTGGCACTATCACCGTCCTAGTTCTCGGCGACCTTATTTACGATGTGAACAAGTCTAATGTCGGTACTATGAAATATCCACGTCAATAGCTTTACGCTGCCGGCTGCCAAACACCCAAAAATACGTTTCTATGAGCATGCAGCAGTAATGACATCCAAAATACAGAGCCACAAAAACTTCCTCAAGTCTCTTGCTGGCAGCATCCGGGGCAGAGACAAAGAAACGTTGCTTATATAGCAGTTGGTCAGCAGCTTGTGTGCTACGTATCTCCGAGATGAACGGGAGGAGGCTGCAAACATATTTAAACACTACGGTATATGTACTATGACACCAGTACATCATCCATACAATGAGGCGGAAATATTCGCCATAAATTGGAGAAATAAAATGCTGAACAAACAGTTTCCCATAAGCCTGAATATCCTAACAGACAGCTGATTGTTGAGGCCTCTTATTACAGGAATAAGTACAAGAGAACATTTCAAGCACTACGAAGAGATCCGGCATACAATAGTTCAGCTGTTGGACCTAAAGAGCATGAAAAACCACACGCCTCAACCACACTCGGCCGATTTAGTCGTATGCCCACAAATGCACGGCAAACCCCTTTCTTAGAGTCCACTATCCGAAACTCGCAATAAAGTAAAGCAAACTTCCGCGGGAGACGCGCCTCACCTTGGCCCCACTTCCTTCTGAATATTATAAAAGGATAAGCTACTACTTAACCAGAATCTACCCGACGAAACATCTATAAACACAATCAGCAAATTATCAGCCAAAAAAATAAACTTACAAGAATAAAAGGGACCGCCAAATGCTAATTTAGGTTAGAATTCAATTACAAATTAATAACTAAAAGTACCTAAATAAATAAGAAAAGCATTTATAAAGAAAAAAAGAAAAAATAAGTAAGGAAGGCTAAGTTCGGGTATAACCGAACATTACATACTCAGCTGAGAGCTTCGGAGACAAAATAAGGGAAAATCAATATGTAGGAAATGAAGATAGGGTAACCCTGGAATGTGTTTGTATGACATTGGTATCAAATGGAAGGTATTAAAGAGTATTTAGAAGGGAGTGGGCCATAGTTCTATAGGTGGACGCCATTTCGGGATACCGCCATAAAGGTGGAACAGGGGTGACTCTAGAATGTGCTGTACGATATGGGATCAAATGAAAGGCGTTAATGAGTATTTTAAAAGGGTAGTGGGCCTTAGTTCTATAGGTCGATGCCTTTTCGAGATATCGCCATAAAGGAGGACCAGGGGTGACTCTAGAATGTGTTTGTACGATATGGGTATCAAACGAAAGGTGTGATGAGTATTTTAAACGGGAGTGGGCCTTAGTTCTATAGGTGGAAGCCTTTTCGAGATATCGCCATAAAGGTGGACCAGGGGTGACTCTAGAATATGTTTGTACGATATGGGTATCAAATGAAAGGTGTTGATGAGTATTTTAAAAGGGAGTGGGCCTTAGTTCTATAGGTGGACGCCTTTTCGAGATATCGCCATAAAGGTGGACCAGGGGTGACTCTAGAATGTGTTTGTACGATGTGGGTATCAAACGAAAGGTGGTGATGAGTATTTTAAAACGGGAGTGGGCCTTAGTTCTATAGGTGGAAGCCTTTTCGAGATATCGCCATAAAGGTGGACCAGGGGTGACTCTAGAATATGTTTGTACGATATGGGTATCAAATGAAAGGTGTTAATGAGTATTTTAAAAGGGAGTGGGCCTTAGTTCTATAGGTGGACGCCTTTTCGAGATATCGCCATAAAGGTGGACCAGGGGTGACTCTAGAATTTGTTTGTACGATATGGGTATCAAATGAAAGGTGTAATGAGTATTTTAAAAGGGAGTGGGCCTTAGTTCTATAGGTGGACGCCTTTTCGAGATATCGCCATAAAGGTGGACCAGGGGTGACTCTAGAATATGTTTGTACGATATGGGTATCAAATGAAAGGTGTTAATGAGTATTTTAAAAGGGAGTGGGCCTTAGTTCTATAGGTGGACGCCTTTTCGAGATATCGCCATAAAGGTGGACCAGGGGTGACTCTAGAATGTGTTTGTACGATATGGGTATCAAATGAAAGGTGTTAATGAGTATTTTAAAAGGGAGTGGGCCTTAGTTCTATAGGTGGACGCCTTTTCGAGATATCGCCATAAAGGTGGACCAGGGGTGACTCTAGAATGTGTTTGTACGATATGGGTATCAAATGAAAGGTGTTGATGAGTATTTTAAAAGGGAGTGGGCCTTAGTTCTATAGGTGGACGCCTTTTCGAGATATCGCCATAAAGGTGGACCAGGGGTGACTCTAGAATTGTTTGTACGATATGGGTATCAAATGAAAGGTGTTAATGAGTATTTTAAAAGGGAGTGGGCCTTAGTTCTATAGGTGGACGCCTTTTCGAGATATCGCCATAAAGGTGGACCAGGGGTGACTCTAGAATGTGTTTGTACGATATGGGTATCAAATGAAAGGTGTTAATGAGTATTTTAAAAGGGAGTGGGCCTTAGTTCTATAGGTGGACGCCTTTTCGAGATATCGCCATAAAGGTGGACCAGGGGTGACTCTAGAATTGTTTGTACGATATGGGTATCAAATGAAAGGTGTAATGAGTATTTTAAAAGGGAGTGGGCCTTAGTTCTATAGGTGGACGCCTTTTCGAGATATCGCCATAAAGGTGGACCAGGGGTGACTCTAGAATGTGTTTGTACGATGTGGGTATCAAATGAAAGGTGTTAATGAGTATTTTAAAAGGGAGTGGGCCTTAGTTCTATAGGTGGACGCCTTTTCGAGATATCGCCATAAAGGTGGACCAGGGGTGACTCTAGAATTGTTTGTACGATATGGGTATCAAATGAAAGGTGTTAATGAGTATTTTAAAGGGAGTGGGCCTTAGTTCTATAGGTGGACGCCTTTTCGAGATATCGCCATAAAGGTGGACCAGGGGTGACTCTAGAATTTGTTTGTACGATGTGGGTATCAAATGAAAGGTGTAATGAGTATTTTAAAAGGGAGTGGGCCTTAGTTCTATAGGTGGACGCCTTTTCGAGATATCGCCATAAAGGTGGACCAGGGGTGACTCTAGAATGTGTTTGTACGATATGGGTATCAAATGAAAGGTGTTAATGAGTATTTTAAAAGGGAGTGGGCCTTAGTTCTATAGGTGGACGCCTTTTCGAGATATCGCCATAAAGGTGGACCAGGGTGACTCTAGAATGTGTTTGTACGATATGGGTATCAAATGAAAGGTGTTAATGAGTATTTTAAAAGGAGTGGGCCTTAGTTCTATAGGTGGACGCCTTTTCGAGATATCGCCATAAAGGTGGACCAGGGGTGACTCTAGAATGTGTTTGTACGATATGGGTATCAAATGAAAGGTGTAATGAGTATTTTAAAAGGGAGTGGGCCTTAGTTCTATAGGTGGACGCCTTTTCGAGATATCGCCATAAAGGTGGACCAGGGGTGACTCTAGAATGTGTTTGTACGATATGGGTATCAAATGAAAGGTGTGATGAGTATTTTAAAGGGAGTGGGCCTTAGTTCTATAGGTGGACGCCTTTTCGAGATATCGCCATAAAGGTGGACCAGGGGTGACTCTAGAATGTGTTTGTACGATATGGGTATCAAATGAAAGGTGTTAATGAGTATTTTAAAAGGGAGTGGGCCTTAGTTCTATAGGTGGACGCCTTTTCGAGATATCGCCATAAAGGTGGACCAGGGGTGACTCTAGAATGTGTTTGTACGATATGGGTATCAAATGAAAGGTGTTAATGAGTATTTTAAAAGGGAGTGGGCCTTAGTTCTATAGGTGGACGCCTTTTCGAGATATCGCCATAAAGGTGGACCAGGGGTGACTCTAGAATGTGTTTGTACGATATGGGTATCAAATGAAAGGTGTTAATGAGTATTTTAAAAGGGAGTGGGCCTTAGTTCTATAGGTGGACGCCTTTCGAGATATCGCCATAAAGGTGGACCAGGGGTGACTCTAGAATGTGTTTGTACGATATGGGTATCAAACGAAAGGTGTTAATGAGTATTTTAAAAGGGAGTGGGCCTTAGTTCTATAGGTGGACGCCTTTTCGAGATATCGCCATAAAGGTGGACAGGGGTGACTCTAGAATGTGTTTGTACGATATGGGTATCAAATGAAAGGTGTTAATGAGTATTTTAAAAGGAGTGGGCCTTAGTTCTATAGGTGGACGCCTTTTCGAGATATCGCCATAAAGGTGGACCAGGGGTGACTCTAGAATGTGTTTGTACGATATGGGTATCAAATGAAAGGTGTTAATGAGTATTTTAAAAGGGAGTGGGCCTTAGTTCTATAGGTGGACGCCTTTTCGAGATATCGCCATAAAGGTGGACCAGGGGTGACTCTAGAATTGTTTGTACGATATGGGTATCAAATGAAAGGTGTTAATGAGTATTTTAAAAGGGAGTGGGCCTTAGTTCTATAGGTGGACGCCTTTTCGAGATATCGCCATAAAGGTGGACCAGGGGTGACTCTAGAATGTGTTTGTACGATATGGGTATCAAATGAAAGGTGTTAATGAGTATTTTAAAAGGAGTGGGCCTTAGTTCTATAGGTGGACGCCTTTTCGAGATATCGCCATAAAGGTGGACCAGGGGTGACTCTAGAATGTGTTTGTACGATATGGGTATCAAATGAAAGGTGTTAATGAGTATTTTAAAAGGGAGTGGGCCTTAGTTCTATAGGTGGACGCCTTTCGAGATATCGCCATAAAGGTGGACCAGGGGTGACTCTAGAATGTGTTTGTACGATATGGGTATCAAAGAAAGGTGTTAATGAGTATTTTAAAAGGGAGTGGGCCTTAGTTCTATAGGTGGACGCCTTTTCGAGATATCGCCATAAAGGTGGACCAGGGGTGACTCTAGAATGTGTTTGTACGATATGGGTATCAAATGAAAGGTGGTAATGAGTATTTTAAACGGGAGTGGGCCTTAGTTCTATAGGTGGACGCCTTTTCGAGATATCGCGATAAAGGGTGGACCAGGGGTGACTCTAGAATGTGTTTGTACGATATGGGTATCAAATGAAAGGTGTTAATGAGTATTTTAAAAGGGAGTGGGCCTTAGTTCTATAGGTGGACGCCTTTCGAGATATCGCCATAAAGGTGGACCAGGGGTGACTCTAGAATTGTTTGTACGATATGGGTATCAAATGAAAGGTGTTAATGAGTATTTTAAAAGGGAGTGGGCCTTAGTTCTATAGGTGGACGCCTTTTCGAGATATCGCCATAAAGGTGGCCCAGGGGTGACTCTAGAATGTGTTTCCACGATATGGATATCAAATTAAAAGTATTATGGGGGTTTAGTTGTACATGTAAAGGCGTTTCGAGATATCGACCAAAATGTGGACCAGGGTGACCCAGAACGTCATCTGTCGGGTACCGCTAATTATTTATATATGTAATACCACGAACAATATTCTTGCCAAGATTCCAAGGGCTTTTGATTTCGCCCTGCAGAACGTTTTCATTTTATTCTACTTAATATTGGAGGTGTCACACCCATGTTTACAAAGTTTTTTCGAAGTTATATTTTGCGTCAATAAACCAATCGAATTACAATGTTTCATCCCTTTTTTCGTATTTGGTATAGAATTATGGATTTTTTTTCATTTTTCGTAATTTTCGATATCGAAAAAGTGGGCGTGGTCATAGTCGGCTTTCGGCCATTTTTGTGCCAAGATAAAGTGAGTTCAGATAAGTGCGTGAACTAAGTTTAGTAAAGATATATCGATTTTTGCTCAAGTTATCGTGTTAAGGGCCGAGCGGAAGGACAGACCGTCGACTGTGTATAAAAACTGGCGTGGCTTCAACCGATTTCGCCCATTTCAAATAATTATTGTCATAGAATCTATGCTCCTACCAAATTTCACAAGGATTGGTTAATTTTTGTTCAACTTATGGCATTAAACGTTAGACGCATTAAATGAACAAGGGCGGAGCCACGCCCATTTTGAAATTTTCTTTTATTTTTGTATTTTGTTGCACCATATAATTACTGGATTTGAATGTTGACATAATTTACTTATATAGTGTAAAGATAATAAATTTTTTGTTAAAATTTGACTTTTAAATAGGTGGGCGTGTTTTCATCCGATATAGCAAATAATGTTTACCACATATATGGTAATATTATCATGTTATCTCAACGACTGTCAAATTACGGCTTGCAAAACTTTCAAATTACTTTCTTTCAAAAGTGGGCGGTGCCACGCCCATTGTCCAAAACTTTACTAATTTTCTATTCTGTGTCATAAGGTCAACTCAACTACCAAGTTTCATCGCTTTATCGTCTTGGTAATGAATTATCGCACTTCTTGGATTTTTCGAAATTTCGGTATCGAAAAAGTGGGCGTGGTTATAGACCGATTTCGTTAATTTTAAATAGCGTTCTGAGATGAGTGCCCAGGAACCTACATACCAAATTTCATCTGGGTACCTCAAAATTTACTCAAGTTATCGTGTTTACGGACGGACGGACGGACATGGCTAAATAAATTTTTTTTCGCCCAGAACATTTTGATATATAGAAGTCTATATCTTTCTCATTAGTTCATGCCGTACGGATTGCCGTTATGCGAACAAAGTTAATAACTCTCTGAGCTCTGCTCAGCTGAGTATAACAACACACATTTGGAACCCATAAAAAGGAGGGGACAGTTGGGAGACCACTTGCGAAAAACAAACGTAAATCGCCAAGCAGCTTAATCGCTCCAGCAAGCAATATTAAACCAACCCTAATGCCAATCCAAAGCATAAAAAACAAGCAAAGTTACACTTCCAGGAACAAAAATATATATTTTTATAGGTATATCCGTGCGTATGCATACAATTTTAAACTGAAACATTCTTGCATCTTAATAATTGGCTAGTTAAGTGACATTTCTCGAAGTCTAAAATAAGGACGGAAATTAAATATCCCAAACACCCACGCTTATATACCCATGACTCTTACGTTCAAGCATCTAAAACTGTAGTGGGGAAACCAAATAGCAGTACTACTGATTACCCTGCAGAAAAATTTTGAAACAATCGCACAACAGATTTTCGCACTACAGGTTTAATGACTACTTACGAACGGGGCTATTCGGATGCACATCGGGACAGTCGGTAGCAACACTTGGATCTAAGCGCATACGATTGAACGATATAAACTGAAATGGGATTATAACATACGATAGCAAACGGAACGTAATTTATTATACTCAGTTGAGCAGAGCTCACAGAGTATATTAAGTTTGATGAAAAACGGTTGGTTGTACAGGTATAAAGGAATCGAGATAGATATAGACTTCCATATATCAAAATTCATCAGGACGAAAAAAAATTTGATTGAGTCATGTCCGTCCGTCCGTCCGTTAACACGATAACTAGAGTAAATTTTAAGGTATCTTGATGGAATTTGGTATGTAGGTTCCTGAGCACTCATCTCAGATCGCTATTTAAAATGAACGATATCGAACTATAACCACACCCAGTTTTTCGATATCGAAAATTTCGAAAAAACCGAAAAAGTGCAATAATTCATTACCAAAGACAGATAAAGCGATGAAACTTGGTAGGTGAGTTGAACTTATGACGCAGAATAGAAAATTAGTAAAATTTTTGGACAACGGGAGTGGCACCGCCCACTTTTAAAAGAAGGTAATTTAAAACTTTTGCAAGCTGTAATTTGGCAGTCGTTGAAGATATCATGATGAAATTTGGCAGGAACGTTACGCCTATTACTGTATGCATGCTTATAAAAATTAGCAAAATCGGAGAACGACCACGCCCACTTTTACAAAAAAATTTTTTTAAGTAAAATTTTAACAAAAAATTTAATATCTTTACAGTATATAAGTAAATAATGTCAACATTCAACTCCAGTAATGATATGGTGCAACCAAATACAAAAATAAAAGAAATTTTCAAAATGGGCGTTGCTTCGCCTTTTTGCATTTAATTTGTCTATGATACTTTAATGCCATAAGTCGAACAAAAATTTACCAATCCTTTTGAAATTTGGTAGGGCATAGATTTTATGACGCTAACTGTTTTCTATGAAAAGGGGCGAAATCGGTTGAAGCCACGCCCAGTTTTTATACACACTCGTCGTCTGTCCTTCCGCATGGCCGTTAACACGATAACTTGAGCAAAATCGATATATCTTACTAACTCATTCACGTACTTATCTGAACTCACTTTGTATTGGTATAAAAAACGCCCACTTTTTCGATATCGAAAATTACGAAAAATGAAAAAATGCCATAATTCTATTTCAAATACGAAAAAAAGGATGAAACATGGTAATTGGATTGGTTTATTGACGCGAAATATAACTTTAGAAAAAACTTGTAAAAAGGTTGTGACACCTACCATATTAAGTAGAAGAAATGAAAAAGTTCTGCAGGGCGAAATAAAAACCCTTGAAATCTTGGCAGGTATTACATATATAAATAAATTAGCGGTATCCAACAGATGACGTTCTGGGTCACCTGGTCCACATCTTGGTCGATATCTGGAAAACGCCCTCACATATACAACTACCACCACTCCCTTTTAAAACTATCATTAATACCTTTAATTTGATAGCAATATCGTACAAACACATTCGGAATCACTCCTGGTCCACCTTTACTGGCGATATCTCGAAAAGGCGTCCACCTATTGAACTAAGTCCCACGCCCTTTTAAAATACTCCATTAACACCTTTCATTGATACCCATATCGTACAAACATAATCTAGAGTCACCCCTGGCCCACCTTTATGGCGATATCTCGAAAAGCGCGACCACCTATACAACTACCACCACTCCCTTTTAAAACCCTCATTAATACCTTAATTTGATACCATATCGTACAAAACACATTCTAGAGTCACCACTGGTCAACCTTTATGGCGATATTTCGAAACGTCGTCCACCTATAGAACTAAGGCCCACTCCCTTTAAAATACGCATTAACACCTTTCGTTGATATCATATCGTACAAACAAATTCTAGGTCACCCCTGGTCCACCTTTATGGCGATATCCCTAAATGGCGTCCACCTATAGAACTATGGCCCACTCCCTCATAAAATACTCTTTAATGCCTTTCATTTGATACACATGTCATACAAACACATTCCAGGATTTCCCTCGGTTCATTTTCCTACATGATTATTTCCCTTATGTTGTCACCATAGCTCTCAACTGAGTATGTATTGTTCGGTTACACCCGAACTTAACCTTCCTTACTTGTTTTTAATTCACAATAAATTCTACGATCTACATTAGGTTGGATTGTATTTTAGCTCACAATAGATTTTGAACTGTCGAATTGGTTGCCAAAATATAAAAAATAAAGTAAATAACTGCGATTGGTCAAATTTTATTGCTTTGTTTGAGCTCCAGTAATAGCGAAGGCGATGAAAAGATATTCCAAAGGCGGTTAAGAGAGTGCGGTAACCCTTTGGACTTATCGAACAAAGCGCAAGCATATCATTATGTACTATTCCTTTGTAACAAAGAATTAAAGTTTCTTAAAGAGATTGCGCTTAACTTAAGAAGCTTTAGTTTCATTCCGGAGAAGTTAAATTTGAAGCAAGCCGATACCAAAGCGGGTGTCTTGCCATGAATCCGGCAATATTTCCTTTTGGCTTGGATTAGCTTGTTTGATTTCGACCTTTGTTTATAATAAAAGTTTTAAATTGTTATTATACTTACTTATTCATCAATTTTAACAATTTTCTTACATTTTCAATGAAATGTGTGTGTATACGATCGCCAGTTTGTGTTCGAATGAAAGTGGAACGGAACGTGTAGGTTCAGTCACTCGTACGTATGTTGCGATCCAAAATTACGATCGAAGTAGTACGTTCACGTATGTCATAATCGAAAATCATATTTTTACGAGACGAGTTATACGATCACGGATGTTACGATTTGGCCCCAGTTCAGAGCGCGTTCGAATAGTTGAAAGCACCGTGAGGGAACAGAGTAGCTGTATTGGCATAAGCGGAGATAAGTAATAACCCAGCAATTCATATGAGCTCTTAATGAGTGCATGGATGGCTCTTTCTGCTGATAACGAGTTTATAATATAGTCATAATCCGTCATAAAATGCTTTTTGAAAAATTGTGTACTTATTCAGTACCCTACATCAAGTGTGTAAGATTCTTTTTGAGCCCTTCTTCCACCGATTGCTGTATCCAAGCACATTAAACAACCTTTTAGTTAAAATACTATTATTGCTGCTGTTAAGGCTTTAAAATACTAAATATGCGTCATAATTACAATACAGAACTCTAAGGAATATACTGTAGTTTTGCCATTTTCTCCGATTAGACTAATATAACATACGGACGAGTCTGGAAGCCTCTTTTAGGGAGATTGGAAAGGACGTGTTTCCAATCCTGCTTTGCTCCCAGCTTAATTTGAAAATTTTGTGAATATTATTATGTTCCAATTAAATATTAGTAACTGCGCCGTGGGAAGTATGAGACTCTGATCAACATGGCTGAACATGTATTGATATGTTGGAAAGAACGGTTCCTATCACCTCCTTCTTCAACTCCTGTGTAGATAATTGGTTTTAGTAATAATGTTTTTCGGAATGAATGAAGATTCCAATAAACACAGCTTAGATAAGCTGGAAAGATCTTGCCTCCATCCCCAACTGGTCCAACTTTTTGGCTGGCCTCATTGTCACTTTACCACATATGTAACGCTGCCGAAATGCAAGTAACTCCGATCAGCACAGCAAATATCGGCCTTAAAAGACTTTATCCAGCTAAATGAGCAGTTGCAAGTTTGCATTTCAGGTTATGGCGATTACGTCGTAAGTATATGACATGTTGTTGTTGTTGTTGTAGTGATGAAAGCATTCCCCGAAAGTTTTGGGGAGTGTTATCCGATGTTGATGGTCCTTTGCCGGATATAGATCCGTTACGTTCTAGTAACAAGCACCGTTAAGGTATAAGCCTGACATCTGAATATGCGTGAAGGTCGCGTGGAATACGTATAAACCAATTCGGTACTGCGGCATCACCATTAGTCCTGCGGAAGCTTTTTTCTCGAACCCTCGAGGGTAATCTCATCTTCTCCATACGCCTCAAGTCATATATCACGACAGTTACGATGACTTTGTTCATCGAGAAAGGACTTTACTATTCCGTTGCCTACTAGGTCCAAAGTAACACTTGTTGGCAAGAGTTATAAGCTGTTTCAATTTTAGCGCGATATGTCCTTTGCTGTTAATGCTGGTTTCAAGATAGACGAAGTTTTTAATAGCCTCGAATGTACATTCGTCAAGAGTGACTGGCTGTCATGACTCGGATGCATCGATTCTTTCCTGGATGACAACAAATAATTCGTTATCCTCATTTAGTGCAAGACCCACTTTCTCGCCTCTGCAGAGAAGGCAGAACTTACGACGCTTTTGCTTAGGCCAATGGTATTAATTTATCAGCATACGCCAACATTAGTACGCTCTTTTATAGATGGTACCGTCACGGTTTAGCTCTTCTGCTTAAATAATTTTCTCCAGTTAAGAGATATCGGTCGAAAGTCTGAGGCCTCTTTTAGTTCGCATGGTTTAGAGAGGTAGTTCCCAATCCTTACGGAGCTGATATTGTTATACAACATCATTTGATAGAGCCTTAATCACTTTGCAAGGAACTGAAATCAGACAAAGCAGCATACAAGCAACCTCTTTTCGCTCTGTCAAGGCTGCTTTGAAGTCGACAGAAATATGTTAGTGTCGATTCTCTTATCGTGAGTCTTTCTCGGTGAGGTGGCGCATTGTGAAAGTCTGTTCGATAGTAGATTACCAAGTTGGAAGCTGCACTGATAAGTTCCAACTAGTTGGTTGACCTTGAGCTTCGGTCCTTCGTACAGTTAGCTTGGTAAACTTTATAGTAGAACTTTATACGCGATATTAAGCAGACTGATTCCGCGAGATATTGCCCGTCTCACCTTCTCATAGGGTTCCGGAGCATGTTTTCCATCACCGGCGATTAGGATATTTTGTTTGTTTTTTTCTCGCTATCTAGCAATTAGAAGAAGTGCTCCCACCACAACTTAAGCGGACACAGTACATCAGTTTACAGGTAGCCATTATCATTCCTGGTAGTATCTGGCCCGGTCTTGAATACGGTGTTGTGGGCAATATTCATATTAGCCAAGATCTGAAGCTTCTCCGCACTCATGCCCTTCTGCCTCACGTTCTTTACTTCTAAGTAGGCATCTAACTTCTTACTTCGCGTCACTATAACGCTCCTATGCCTTCGGTTTTTTCCAAGGCAGCCTCTTATTCCCTATCGTACGAGTTTTCTTCAGGTCGAATACATGTATGTATATCTCTCAACCGAGTAATATTTTTCATTGGAAGACGTTTTTACATGGCTGGTCCCAAGACTAGCGCACAACATAGGAATGGGATTTGGAATTATTTGAATCAGACGATAGGCATACCTACCGCGGGTTTATTCTAAGCCCCCTAATCTACAGGGGACAGACGTACTTAGCAACACTTATTTTCCTATTTTTAAGAACTCTAGACCTTTCATTTTATTTTGCTGGCTGTTCTTCTTATGTAAATATATCTTTTCTTGTCCTATCCTATGGTATGTTAGTTTACTACTCAAGAAGCCTTTTCAATGGCGAATTCTCTTGGTATAATGGTTTCTATGTAGTATAAACAAACCAGCAAAAACGATGAATGCCTGTAATTGAATAAAACAAATTGAAAGCAAGGGTGTTAAATGAATGAGATAGAAAAGTAAGAAAAAAATACTCAACGCAAAATTTTTAAAATATATTAAAAGTATATGCCAAGCATTTCGTCCAATTTATAGAAGGTCAAAAGAAGTGACGGTTCAATGAACATAGATTTACTTTGGCAATAAACGCTATGGGGCGATTGATTTGTCGGTCAACGCTGGAGAAGGAAAAATAAAACAAAATCGAGTGTGGAAAATTCAATAGAAATTGAGATAACTTAATCTACCAAACATGAGTTTGCTTTTCACTCAAAAGCGAGCAGACCAAACGTTGCAGCTTAGCAAACCACGAACAAAAATGATCAGGAAAATTACTAGCAAGTAAAATTTACAAAAGGAAAAAAAAATACTTGAAAAAGGCAAGAAAAGTATAAGTGAAGTTCAATGTAATTTCCTTTTTTTGCCTGAAAAGTTCGTAGCTTAAAACACAAGGAGCAAAACTAAGAAGCTTTATTTGTAATATGAACCAAAAAAAATTTTTTGAAAAAATTTTAGAGAAAATTCCACACGTTTTTCGCTGTGATTGATATAGTGATATAACCTCTTGAATGCAAGTCACTCGCACTTTGAGTGATTGAATAGCACGACTACAAATAGGCATAATGAACTTAAGGGTATGATGAAGGACGAAAATGTTACAATTGATATTTGTGAAATTGAAAACAAACACAATGGAATTTGCCCAGCGATTTCAATGATTCAATTATTGCTTTCGCATGAAAAAGTTTTTGCAGCACAACGCGCGAAAGAATTTAGAGAAAAATGCGCAGTCCATCTTCAGCATACTGTGGCACTTTTTGGCGTCATACTTAGCAAAAATTATCATTCTTTAAAGATTTGCTTTTCTTGGTCTTCCTAAATTAAAGAAAAATAGGAGTTTCAGTCATGCTTCACTTCTTATCATTTCCGTTGTCGAGAAGGTTCCTATTTTTACCAGAAAATCTTTAGTAACTTTCCTTTCTTATTAGCGAGCCGCTGCATTTTTATGCGCTTAGCTATGTTCTTGTCAGCTTTCAATTCTAAGAGAGTGGGGGAGCGAGAGAGCAAATTATGTGGCTTTTAAGTACGATCGCGGTAGTACCGAGGAATATACTAAGCGTCGGGCAGAATCAGGATTATAAAGTTGATCTAAAGCGGAGAGGCACCGATGATAAAGACGGAACAGGGGTTGCGCTCGACATTGTCTATAATTCCGAGCCAAACATCCCGAGAGGTATGATGAGGACATATAGAGCGTTATTTTTGTTTGTTAAAAAAGAACTTTACTTTTCAACTGTTACTTAGATAACACTTGTTGGCAAGTGTTGTCGCTATTAATGCTAGTTTCCAGAAGGACTTCTCCTTCAACGACACGAACTTATATTCGTCAATAGTAACGTGACTGCCCTTGATGACCGCAGGTATTTCGCCTCGTTCCATTTACCGCAATGAACCCTTTTTTCCTCTTAATCTAATCCAGAGAAGTCAAAACTTGCACGCATTCGTTAAGGATTGGATTAGTTTCTCCAGCGAGGTGTCAGAAGTCAGCCTTCGTCTACAGCGCGCAGTTGGATTTCTAATGGCTCGGAGAGGTACTTCTCAAGCCTTGCGCGAGCTGGTGAGTTTTGCTGAACTATCATTTGGCCAAAACTTATTAGCTTTGCAAGGAACTCAAATTCAGGCAAAAGAGGACATACAGAGGTAACACTTTTCACGCTATCATGCTGTTGTCCTGACGCTTGCCAGTGATAAGACCTATTCGCTCGTGACGTTGAAGTCCAATGACTTCAGTAATTTTCACAGATACGCTAGATCAGAACCTTATATTGAGCGTGCTAATTCGTGGTTAGTTGACGTTTTTGCGGATTCGGAATTTCCTAATAGACGAGATGTGGCGAATGTTAGCGTCACTATGCGGTTAGTAAAGATGCACAACAACAGTAAAGCAAGCCAGCACACTTGCGCGACATGAACACACCAAAGTAAGCCATTTACACACGTACATAGAAGGCGACGAGAACATACTCGCATACACAATATGTAGTCCTCAAGAGCAGAAGTTGTTACTCACACATACATGTATATTAGCTAAGTAACTAGTATGACGATACTAAACAGTCGTGAAAAGTCTAAACCTTAGCAGAAAGAAATATGCGAGCGACTGGCAACACAGAGAATATTAAAAGGCATCGTCTGAGGAATCATTTATCGGTTGCTTAAACACGCTTTTGTGTATAAAGTACGTGATAATGAAGTATAATTGTACTACTCCCAACTAGCCTAAATAAATACCATTTTACAATACTGAATATTGGAGTTATTATTCGACAGTTCAACGAATCGAACGTTACCAGAAGGTGCATAATTATCAGGAATTTCCCAGAATTCGATATAGTATTAATCATCGGTTCACGGATATACCTTTTCATTTATTATATGGGGTATTCCATCATTTCGACCAATTTTGAACCCGACCCCTTTAGAATTGGCTGAAAGCTTTTCTTATCTTGGGCATAGCTTACGAAAGACAGTTTTCAGAAGTTTTGCAAATTTTTTCATCCAACTCAAAAAAAAGGTTTAGGAATTTACACACACGTTTTTGTTTCAAAATGCTATAACTTTTTAAAAATAGACCGTTTGGGATCTTTTTTTTAATTTGTTTTTTGAAATGTACTTTTCGGAAAAATGCATTTTAAAGTGTAATTTTTCAGTTTTTCGAGAATTTTTGTCGAATTTCTGCCCTGTTTTCTCATAAAAAACTTCAATCAACTCTGCAATCATCCCCACTATCCGGAGTGGGCCGAGAATTTTCTTTGTGTTTGTATGTAATTAAAAGACACTTTAAAATTTTTTTTGTATTTTTTCCGAAAAGTACATTTAAAAACATATTTATTATCCCAAACGGTCAATTATGAAAAAGTTAAAGCATTTGAACAAAACACCGTTTTCAATCATTTAGACTTGCTTTGAGTTGGAAAACGGTGTTTGATTTTCAAAATTGAACCGTTTGGGATCATGTTTTGTTAAATATGTTTTTAAATGTACTTTTCGGAAAAAATACATTAAAGTCAATTAAATACCAACATTCTCGCCTCACTCTGGGAAAGAGTGGGGATGATTGCAGGATTGATTGAGGTTTTTATGAGAAAAAAAGGCGCGAAATTCGAAAAATCTCGGGAAAAACTGAAAAATTACAAAAGAAAAACTTAAAAATTTTTGAATTTTTCGCGAAAAGTACATATAAAACAAATTAACAAAGAGTCCGAAACGGTCAATTTTAGAAAAAGTTATAGCATTTTGAAAACGAAAACGGTGTAAATTCATAACTTTTTTATTTTTTGAGTGTATGAAACAATTATGAATAAACTTCCTGAAAAACGTCTGGCTTTCGTAAGCTAGAAAAGAAGAAAAGATGTCAGCCAATTCTAACAGGGTCCGTGATCAAAATTGGTCAAATGGGATGGAATACCCTATATACAATATATATTTTTTATACTCAGATGCTTTGCACACAGATATATTAAATTTGAGATTGGTACGGTTGGCTGTAAAAGTTTAAGGAATCGAGATAGATATAGACCTCCATATATCAAAATCATCAGTATCGAAAAAAAATTTGATTGAGCCATATACGTCCCGTCATCCGTCTGTCCGTTAACACGATACCTTGAGTAATATCGAGATATCTTCACGAATTCGGTACACGAGCTTATCTGGACCCAGATTAGATTGGTAATTAAAATGAGCGAATCGGATGAGAACCACGCCCACTTTATATATATAACATTTTTGGAACACACAAAAAACCTGATTATTTAGTAAATAATACACCTAGATGTTTGAAATTTGACTTGGACTGTTTGAGACTCTTGAAAAAAATTTAAAAAAAAATTTTAAATGGGCGTGGCACCGCCCACTTTTGAATAAAATCAATTTTACAAATATACTAATATAATCAAAAATCGTTCAACCTAAGGTAACAAAATATTCGACAGAGAGGCTGCCTTAGCTGTAGGAATTGCTGTAGAAGAAAATTAACGAAATCGGTTAAGGACCACGCCCACGATCATACAGATTTCTAAAGGGTCGGGAGGCAAAACTAGACTATATCTTTGCAAAAAAGAGCTGTATATCAAGCTATTTCATTTCCCAAGTGGATTTATAACAATCAAATAGGAAAATTCAAATTTAAAAACAATGGGCCGTGGCACCGTCCCTTTTATGACTAGCAATTTTCTATATTCGGGATCGAAAAAAATTAACGAATCGTAATAAGTTTGGTACACAATTTTCCCTATAGCAGGAAATATTTATAGAAAAAATGACGAGATTGGCTAAAGACCACGCCCATTTTAATATAAAATTTTAAAGCGTCGTAGACGAAAATAGTAAGATATATCTTAGCGAAAAAAGCTTGTATCAATAGAATTTTACTTTATAGAGAGAATTATGAACATTAAAGTGGAAACACTAAATTGAGAAAAAATGGTGCGTGGTGACCCGCCCCTTTTTGTCTAAGTAATTTTCAATTTGTTCGGAAGCATAAACTCGAAGAAAAAACTGTACATAGTGTAACCAAAATGGTACACATATTTTCCTTATAGCAGAAAGTGATTTCTAGTAAAATGCGACGGATCGGTTGAAGACCACGGCAACTTAGATATAAAAGTGTTCATTTAAAAGGTTAAACAAGTTAAAGGATAATAACCTATAACTTAGCTTAGCAAAAAATAGTTTGAATCAACGATATTTCACTTATCAAGTCTATTGTAAGAGGAAATGGGAGACATTTTTTTAAACGGGGCGGTGCCACGTGTTATGTAGAACAGTGATGGTATCTGAAATTGAATGTATCATTGAAGCTCGCGCTGAGTATATAATGTTCAGTTACACCTAACTTAGACACTTTAATGTTTTTACTGCAATTTTTTAATCACATGCCTCCATAGTGCAACGCATACAATTCGCATGTAATTCGAATCCATCTGCGCTCAGCATGCTGCCACGGCGGCATATTGCAGGACAATTTGAAAATGATTGTTTCTGCGGTTTGTACAATCGTTTAACACTCTCACGCCAAATACTTGCCTCAATGTTACTGCTCCTTTATCGTCTCATCTTTCACTTCCTGGTCGTCACACACCTCCCTTGTCGTTCATTTTTAATTTTAAGTAGTCCTACGCTGGAATGATTATCCGTCGCTATGCCTCACGTCATTATTATACGCCGTAATGGTTCCTACATTTAACGGTAAACGGTATTTACACACCTACATTCATGCACACACCTACGCCCTTGCTCGCACCATAAAAAGCAATAGTAAAGAGGTACACCGAACTTTTTAACTTATTTTCCTCTATAGCTGTTCTTTTCTCTGCTTTCCTTGCATTTGGTTTTTACTGATTAACTTTTCCATTCATTGCTACCGAAGTTTTTTAAACCGCTTAGGACTCATTCGCAGTGCCTCCGGACATCTTACATATGCCTATTTCGGCGATAAGCTCTGTGTTCGGATCAATAGTGAGGAAAATTTGGTTATATTCACCACGTGGTGGCTAAGAAGCCGATAACTTCTAGTCAAGATTCTGAAATCAATTCTTTCCGAAGATGTGGACATGTTTAGCTAAGGAGGATTGAAATGTCACAAAGTTATTTAAGATACACTAAGAGAAGATTAAAGTTGTTCGAGAGGAGAAGTCGCTTGTTGAAAGATCTATTTTCAGACAAAATTTTGTAACATAGTCATGTTTGCTCCTTCTGATTAGAGCAGACATGACAGATAAACGACACCTACCAAGGGATGTAGCTCAGAGACAGTGAAAAGCTGAAGAAATGGTGTCAGGTTAGGTTAGGTTAAAGCGTGCGTGTGGGCATTACCCCATTTCCACTCGAATCCATTTTAGTCCATTGTGTTGTGCCCCCAGTAAGTTCAGTGGCGCACGTCCGTTTAGGCCACATTACCTCACATAGTGGTCCTCACGAACCACTTGCTTTGCTCTGATGATAACCGAAGAGAAGCGAGACGTCCACTTCCCAACCTCTGTCAGGCTGTCCGAAGACGAAGTGTAGATCGGGTCCCTTCCTCTCTCGTAACCATCTCTTCTGCAAGCGGGAGCTCGTTGTATTCGCCACGCGGAGCATGGTGCGCAAGCTTAATGGACCTGCTGATGACATCCGTAAGTCACCGGTCACCGGGATTTGTTTGTCAGTTTTGTTGAGCAGGAAGATTGTGCCTGCTGCTATCCGAGACGGTCATAAGGCACCTTCAGACTTCGCACTCAACCCTTATTCGGTCCACGAGCAAGTCCGCATCCGGTCTCTCAGCTATCCTCCAATCTCACCAGAGATTAGCACAGCAGTGGTCGTTCGGAGCTGTCCACCTCAATTTGTCCACAATGGACCTGTTACTAGCCATCTCACTGCGAGTTCAAAAAAAGAAAAATGGTGTAACTACACACGAATGTATCCGTAATTGAAGATGGCGTCTTGCTGATAGCGTGATAGCTGTGTTCAAGACGAAAGTAGCAGACTTGATGAATCTGAATGATATCAAGCATCAACTAAGCGATTCATACGTCAGGGGACTGCAGTCGAGACAGCTTATACCACCACAACAAAGCAATAAGTGACAGATTTCAAATAATCGCGTTGTGGGCAAGTGCCCCCAAGAAAAAAATTGGTTAAGATCTGAGCAAATAGCTGCAGCTACGCCATTTGGGATGAGGCTATCATTTCTAGAATGTTGCCTAACCGTGTAAATCATATTCATCATTATTTGAAGCCTTCGACTTCGTTCCGGAGAAAGAAAGCCATATGTCAGGAGATCGGCGTCGATAGAAATTAAGTCTTTTTGATCATGCAGCGTCGTTTAGCCAAAATAATATACGTGTATGGATTGCTATCCATCGCTACTAGGGAGTACAGTTAACTAGGTGCTAACTGAATGTGGTCTGCCAGTGGAGGCTTTGGAATAACGCTGACTACGTGCTCTCTGCTTCTCACAGAATGGCGTCGAGTTAACTAATCAAGCGCTAGTCTAGCATCACTATTGCAGGTCACTGAGCCCTTTCTGGCCAGTAACTCATTCCAAGCGAAGCTGGATATGCTCAGCATTGTTAGCTATTAAGAGGATGATCATTTTGGAATCACTGAGTCATTCATTACTTAGTTCTCAGCTTTTGTGAAATGTAATGTCGTAATGTAAATTGCGATGTCTACGACAACACTTTCCGCGACTTGTCGTTTCCATGTAGCATCCGCTAGGTTATTGAAAGCCCGTATAATAGTTGGATAATTAGTAACTGATCGAAGTCCTGGCTTCAAGTCCAATAGAAGCAAAGCTGCTCGCCTCGCATCAGTGGTTGCCAACACTCCGGGTGTACTTCTTCCATCAAGCTTTTTAGCCGAAACTCACTGCTATCAGATACGGTTCAGATTGCATAAACGAAGAGGTACATTTGTAGGAAACTTAGAAAGCACCAGAGGAGTATAGCGCCAAGTATAATTTCCATGTGAACTGCATTTATTGAGTAGTGGACACGACTTGACATAACCTAGCTGAGTGTCCGCATCTGCTAAGTTATGTATTCTCTGCTGTGCACGGTTGATCTACATCAAATAGGGTCGTTGCACAGATCCTTTAACGCACCAATGCTCTAGACGGTGAATAGGTCTGTTCTGTGGGATCCCAGACAAATTAGATGAGCGCTTCATCGACAGTGATATATAATCTTGCTTGGTGACCTCATATAAAGAATTAAGGACGATCGCTATATGGCTCCGAAAGCTATAGCAGATACCTTTTCAGGCAGCATTACACTCCAGAGCATTTGCGAACCAGCTACCGACGAGACGAAAAAGTTTTTGATAGACCTGTTTCTCCTCATTTTCAGCTGTGATATTTCCTTGACGTAAGATATGAGCTGTTGACCTTCGGTGTAGAAGGCAAATCAATTGATCCCATGCAACAGCGGGATCATACTTTACACTCACACGTACCGCTGTTTTGAGTATAAAAAAAATAAATGTAAGGCGCGATAACCTCCGAAAGATTTTAGGCCGAGCTCTCTTCAATTTGTGTTGTGCTCCTCTTGATTTGCCCTACAAATTGGCCGACGGGACCTACATGTTTTATGCCGACTCCGACGGCATCTGCAAGGCAGATGAGTTTTTCACTGAGAGCTGTTCATGGCGAAATACTCTCGGAGCGCTTGCAAACACTACCGAGGGGCGACCACGCTTAGAATAATTTTCTTCTAATTGAAAAACCTATTTCTGAAATTTTGATGTGTGCTTGGCCCGGGTGTGAACCCAGGGCGTACGTGTGGTAGGCGGAGCACGCTGCCGTTTTTCCTCATAACGCTTGCGGATATGACTTCTTAGCCACTTGGAGCATGGCTCTTCAATCATGTCTGTTGGGATTCCCAGTTTATGGGTATTAAATTGAAACTGTTTTTGAGCATTTCATTTCTCTCCCTAATGTGGAGTATTCCCTCTTGATTGTGTAGGTGATGTTCTGGGGACATAAGAAAATAGCCTGTAGCGGTTCTGAGAGCGTGTTTTCTCTCGTGAGTATCTTTAGGCTTGGTGATCATATTGGGACGCGTAGCATGTAATCCGGCCGGCCAATTGCTTTGTAGGTCTTTTGATTGAGCGTCTCTTTAGCAAAGAGGAGGATTTCGTTACGTCTCTGTGTTTAGTTACAACTGCGGTTGCCTGCTCGTCAAAATGGAGATCCTTATCGAACGTCACAGCCCTGTATTTTGGGTGTAAACAGTCGTAGCCGTGTCCATATTGTGAGAAAGTCACCGATTATTTGATCGGTGACAATGTCAGGTTTCGCGGACGAGAACTGGAGATATCAGGGAGATAGTTGTTTATTTTATTGCATCGCTCATCGATGTGTGGGCCGGGACCTGTAGCCATTATTGTGCAGTCATCGCGTAGTATACAATGGTGACATCCTTCTGGTGAAGTAGCTTCGATATGGTGGAAGTTAAACACAAGTGGGATATGACACTCATCCTGTGTACCCCTTGTTGTTAACTACGTCTAGATTTAGATGTTATGTTCCTGAATTTTATCGATGCGTTTGCCGACCAGATACATATTTGCGGTCGCACCTTTGGAGACTGAGGAGGAGGACCCGTACAAGTTGTGCAAATGGTGGGTTTTTGATTCAACTCCTGCAATTTGTATGCGTGTTGATGGTGTTTAGCACGGTGGTATGCTACGTATTTTTCTAAAACCATGCTGATGATTGGCAAGTTTGAAAGAGGGAATCAGAATGGCTTGCAATGTCTTGCTACTGGCGATGGGAGAGATATCGGATGATAAGATTTCTCCTACGTTTCCCATCTTTAGTAGTCAGTACCACTCTGGCGATGACGAGATGACAGGACAAGTTTAAGCCATGCGCTAGATATTTAAACCCTCTTTCCCAGTTTTTTTAAGCATCGGCGTAGCTGTGCCGTCTGGGCCCACTGCTTTAGATGGTTTAGCAAAAATGATGGCATCTTCAGCCTCTTTGGCGGTGATGGTAATAGAGGACGCGCTGTTTTTTATGCTTGTGTGTGCGTCTCTTGCCCGTTCCTCTGCTTTTCAACGTAGAATGCATAACTTATTGTCGGCAACACTTTATCGCCGAAGGCGATGGATATTTTTCGTTGTGCTTAGTCGGGTCGATAGGGACTTACGGTAGACCATAGCTTACCCACACCGACAGAGAGTACAATTGCAAAAACATAATTTTTCACGTGAATAAAGAACCTGCAGTTCATAACGTATTCTGTAACAACCTGATATTAGCAGCAGAGGAAAGTAGTCCACATTGGGCTCAACTAGTAGTGGATAGGAGAGGTTCCCTTAATGTTACCACAGGTGTCATTAAACGCTATGTAGGACAGTGGACTGCTGTACTTTGTTGCGCCAATTGAAAAGGCACTTAAGATCCAACTACCGATTATGATATTTGCCTCTTCGTCTTTGCTTGAGTCCCCAGCATCTATGCTAAGATTAAACATATGACTATTATAAACTATTATCCGCCTCCCATCCCACAAAATAAAACATATGTATGTTTTGATAAATTTTCGAATACTCTTGATCATGAGTCTAGCTTTCATCCATTTCTGTGTTTAGTGCGATAGCCAATTAATATGCACCGCACCCATTCAACACAAAATCCATTAAGTGGCCATAACATTCAAACACGTTTGGTTCATACAACTTATTTTCATTAAAATCGGATTTACTTTTCCGTGTGCTTAAAGTATTAAAGAGAGGGAATGATTTGTATAAATTGCATCTGCATACATTTCTTTCTCTTTTAAACTTTTTATACCCAGCTTGACTTAGATATAAAAAGGCAGAGGTCGAAAGGCGTGAGGCGGAGCCGCTCCGCCGCGCAGTTTAACGGGACCGTGTAATCATATGGCAGAGAGTACTTATCATATAATAGAGGGAGCACTTCTCTTCCCTCAGCGGAAAGCGACTTACCGCCGGGATGATGATAACCCGAGCCACAATCGATAATTATGGAACTAATGCGGCGTGCATGATAAAGCAATAGCTAATAGCATAACGAGATTAAAAAGCAACAAGGCTTGGGCGCTGACGATTGCCTGCGAAGCATGTAAAATACGGCGGAGTAGTGGATAAGCGCATACATCAGCTTCTTTGCAAAATTCAGTCCGACGAGTGCGACGATTTAAATCTAAATCGTTTATCCAGTCAACATAATAGGAGATCCAGCAACTGCGTCAACTATCGCAGAATTAGCCTTCTAGTAGCACACATAAGGTCCTGTCAAGCTTAATGTGTAAAAAACTGAAACCCACCGAGCATCGATTGATTGACGCTATAAGTGCGCCTTAAGACTTGGTAAATCTACGATCAAACAGAAAGCAAATCAACCAGGAAAAAAATAATTGACACAAATAACCTCTTCGTAGAGCTCCCGATGACGTATGACACTATGTCTGAAATAGATTTCCCGCAGACTTATATGGCTGTGCAAAGTGACGTTGATCCAAGACATTGACAAGTAAAACACTTCGATTATTGAAAACGAGCATTAACACACAGCAGAATCATCTAGAAAATCCAGCCAAAAATACTGCTATAGACTATAGTAGCATGAAAAGTAAAATCCTCCCCCTTCATGGGCCCTGTGAGGTGAGTCGACAAATGCAACCTTCCGGAATGTACATCTTTCAAAACGGTTGAGTGTTCGACTTTACACCTTTTGTAGTACAGTCTTTCAACATACAAAGATCAGCCAATTTGGACTAACAGAGAGCACGAACCAATAAACGATCTACGTAGCCTTGCGTCCTTGTTCGGGATACAATATCAGCTCGCCTATTACTTGTTAGTGTAGAAATTGCCGTGAAAAAGTGTGAGGAAAAATCTTTTGTCAGAGCTGAGAGAGAGCTCTGAGAGAATCTCGACCTAACGAGTACTCGAGGCAGTGGGAGACATTTCTCACTCACCATATAGTGGTTTTACCGGATTCGTTTAACGACAAAACTGAAAACCCAATCAAAAACCAGGACCTATGTTATAGAATAGCTTGCGTCCTCTTATCATATACTGTACGCTTTCTAGGACCTATGCCACTTGCTGCCTCTAGATCTGATAGCTGTATCACACCCTGATAGCTGTAGTCGTAGTCCCCAGAAAGCGGAGGCACTGCATGCAATCGTTTCTTCTCCAACCGCATCTCCTACATCTGTTATCACTAACTAGGTCTAATTTCAGAGCATGTGACGCCAGAAGGCGTGCCAGTCAGATTCACGTCATAACCTACGGTCCTTTCTTCTTATGATAAAGTAACTTTGTTAGTCTACGTTGAGACTACACATACATAAGTCGTATGCCCCTTCAAGAAATATACAGCTTTTAAACTGAAAGCGGACGTCGTTCTCCGACTGCTATCCAACATTTCGAGAATTTGTGAAATGTACTGCTCTCTGTGGTCTCCAATATCATTCTCAATATTTATCTCTATCCTTAGAAAGTGAACAAAATTTTCTGTTCTCAATCTATGCTCAGTATATTTTCTCAGTTCATATCCCACATTAAATCTACACAGTTGAGGTGAGTGGAAAATAAATAGCTCTCAAGGTAGTCACCACCCAGACACCAGCTGTTTATTGAGTAGAAATAAACAAGTGTTGGGCACTAACGAGCGTTATAAATTAAAAATCATATAGAAAAAAATTTCATAAAAATACTGCAGTATTGTAATGTACATTTTACATCAATTAGAGAATCACACTTGAGTAGCAGTTGAGAACCATATTTTTTCTCACTTGAGAAACATAATATTTTTCATAGAAAAAAGTGCCCTTTTGGTTGATAACGCTGGCATTCTCAAGTTGAGTGGGTCAGCTGAGAATACCGTTGAGTGTTTGAGACTTTGCCATTCATGACTTAAGAGCTATGTACACAGCACAAATGTTTATTGGTAATGCGTATGTTAAAACACGCACCTGCTTATATACAGTTCACATTTAAACCAACTTAGACTGCTTTATTTGTAGATATTTATTTGTCTCTTGCATATGTATAAGTGTTCATTGACATACAAATACAACAAAATTAGTATAACGAAAAAACCATCAAAGCAAACATTTTCATTCAAAATCGAATCTTTACTTACAATGAAAATGCACCATGGCATGCGCACCGTATGTTAATATTGATGTTGCTTCAACATGTTGCTGCACGTTCGCTGTACAATGTGTTGCAAGTATTTTTTCTGCTCTTTTTTTTATGTCGTTGTTATTGCGTTACCATTTTTTGTTCCCCCTCCCCCCCCCCCCCCCCCCCGCCCCCCCCCCCCGCTATTTTTGCACGCAAGCTTTAATTTTTTTCTAAAACAAATCCTTGACTGTACTTATTGCAAATCTTTGAATTTCTAAAACATTTTATGGAAATGCGATCGTGTTTTCTTTATTTGCTCTTATGCTATTTTTTATTAAACACTTTGGTAGGTACATGGGTAGGTACATGTGCACTATTTACGTATGGATATGATTTGTTTTCCGGTCGTTATTTCAATGAACTTTCACAATCTTTTATGCCTATTTCCTGCAAAAAAATTCCTTAAAACGGCTATATATCACTTTTTTCCTACTTATATTCATACAAACATATTTTAATTACTTGGCTTGTTTAATTACACACTTGTATTACTTATTACGTTTTACTACGTTATGTTTTTTATAACAGTTTATATAAATATTTAACATGGGAAATGCGAAGTACAGAGATGTGGTGTTGGTTGTGCAAATCATTAAACTTGGCTTGGCATTGCAGTTCCGGATATGATATGTTCATTATGCATATGGGCTTGAATAGGAAAATCTTCTAATGGAAGACGGATACTGAATGATTTTTCATTTCTAAACAGCGACCGAAATTGGACCTATTTGTCCGGTAAACAGCAAGTTCGCCAGAAAACTTCGATCGGTTCGATATAAAACCCCAATGATTTTCAGTACAGTTTTTGATAACAATCCTCGAGTTTCGGGAAGTCAATGGTGCTTTCAGCGCACAACGCTGTAGATCAACATTGATAATAATTTCCTGAGCGCAATATTAGTCAATTGATCATCGAGCTCTGGATCACGATCAAATCTCATTGGAACGATCCGTATCAGTACTATGAGAGTTGGCACACTCAAGTAATGTGTACACATAATAGGGTGCCTTTCTCTTTTCAACCTTTTTCCCGAATCGCCCCATACAACTTTACTTAAAAGTTTTACAAATAAACATGCCACAATGCGATATATTTTCCATATTAATGTATTGGATTGTGCACTTAAAAAGAAGCTAGAATACTATGCTTAACAAAAGGTCGGCAGTTAAAACACTTCCAAAAATGTCGTAGGGGTACCAAATGCAGCGTTTTGAACTAAAAACTATCGTCTCCAGCTGATATTACATTTTACTTCCGTCTGCAGCTTTAGCAAAAAAGGTTATTGGTCATATATTGTAGGTCTTGTTTTTTTTCTTTTTTTTAATAAAACATTTATAGTGTTTCTATCATGATTTAAATGAATATATTGTAATATTTATGGCCTTAATAATATGTTTTCCAGATTTAAAGTTAAAATTTATGGGATGTCGAGAGTAAAAAATCTGTTAAATATCGGACGCCCTAGTGCATATGTCTGTAAATGCTACCAGTAAAGAGGTATGCTGTCAAAGATTTACACACAAAACCAAATCAACAGAGCCACCCTATGTCCAAAATTATCGGATATATATCAGGATTACAGCGTTGTTGTTACATTTGCATGTTCAATTTTATCGGTATCTGGACATGGTCGGTATTACGTGTTACGAATCAGTGACCGAACCCCACATCAACGATAACTATGCAACTGTGAACTATTCTATGTAATAGGTTATGTATCTAACGAGTACTATTTTTCACTGGCTCGCATATGCCATTAATCTGATCACCATTTCAGAGCTATTGTGATTTAAAAAATGAGTTTCGATCAGGGATCGTACACACGGACCCAGGTTTCATTTGAACGCAGCTATGAGTTTTTTTTATCCACTCTACGGTTGGGACTTTCACGTGAAATTACTGAAATTTTTTTTGCTACATTCGCTCAACGTGATTATTCGACTGTGACATTTTGAAATGTTAGGTATGAAATACATTTTTCCTCTTAATATTATAGTGAAGTGCATGACGCAATAAAACGGGATCAGGGTGTGTGTAGCGCATATATAGCTTCTCCAAACCAATTATCAACCTCACCTTCGAGCGCGAATCCGTTTCACTAACAGACGAGGCTCTGGCTACCCAGCTCCTCATGGAACTTGGGGTGGGGCCTGAAGGTTAATGTGGCCACATAAATCGTTTCCAAATGGCTGGGCCAGACTTAATGGTGCTGTGTTACCGAAGCGTTCCGGATCTGTATCCGGCAAAGGACCATCACATCGATAACACTCCCCAAGCCTTCGGGGCGAAACCTTATCGCTACAACAACACAAAAGCGCAATAACCAGACAGGTGAAGTCTTATTACAAATGAGTCGCTTTTGTCAATACCTGTCCTCATTATTCTAAGTGTTTGCTTCTTGACTTATCTGCAGCATGATTTTTTCAGCGTCATAAAAATACTAAAAAATTAATGCCTTTCTGAAATATGAAAGTAACTGTATTGTCTTGTTTAGGAGGGTTATAATTCTTTTTCCTGAGTAAAAATGGAAAAGTTTTAGTCAACGCAACTGATAGCTGGATCTTCAGAGTATCCCATTGTCCACACTAAAGAATATGAAACATACTTTGACGTCAATGAGATGATTGACGACCTGGAACAATGTCATGAAATCTCGAATAAGTATCTGAGAAGGCTTGTAATACAAACCTGGGGTCGCACATCCGGTCCCGAGACCCAACATCACCTATGTAAACGAAGCGTTAAGAGGTAGGTCATTGAGCAGAAAATGGTGACTGGCGTAAAAATATAAAGCGAGCAGAATTTGACAGGCAACGATGCTTCAAAAAATCAGTGCATATAGAAATTCATTCCAGCTGACCCTTGAAACGTTTAGACAAACATAAAATAAGCCGTATGATCAATCCCGACAGGGAAGGTTCAGAATTCTCTATCTCTGTCCACCTGACTCTCCTCTGGTCAACCCTTTTTCTATCCTCTTTTTTCATTTCCTCTCCACTCAGCATTTCCTATTTTTTTTTAATTTTCTCGTTTTTTTCCTCTTACCCTTCCTGCTCTTGCTCTTATCCAAGTCTAACTATCACTATTACTCTTAATCGTATCCTTTATTATTCTTGCTCTTGCTGTAACCTCTTTTTACTAATTTCTCTCAAACTTTTTTCCTCCACGAAGTCGCCCCAAACCGTATGATTTGTGCTCTTTTCATTGGCGTTTAAGTTTATGCTTTTAAGGAAAAGCAGATAAAGAAAGAGAGTTTTTGTAAACTATTAAATGTTACTTGAAAGACTGCACTGAACAACTAAAGTTTTGCATGTTTCGTTATTATACCATCAGTACTTGTACACAGGGTATTGAAGCATTAATCGCATAACATTGGGTTCTAAAGTTATAAAGCAGTTATCGAGCAGCACGGCTCGCCGAACCGGCTATGGATAATTTTGCGGTTTATCAGCTACACGATAACGAAAAATACAAACATATAGGTTGAGTAGGATGAACTGGCTGGTCAATAAAGACCACACATAGGCTGAATGCTTCCATAGAATTACCAGAACTTGTTTGACAATCAAACGGAAACCCTAATAGATATCAGGATTATTATAAAATAGTTCCGACATCTTGGCAAATACTAGAATTTTTCTAGGACCCAGCCGCTAGAGTTCCATATTCTGCCGGCCCTAGCAGCTGGATCCCTTGACCTAGGACTCACTTCAACATCTTTATAAAACAGCTACGTAGCAAACGAGCGACCAAGCGAAAAATACCGCCGCTCCGATGCAAGTGACGACAAAACTGGCATCAAATACATAAGAAATTTTTCTGAAACGGAGTCGCCCCACGACAGCGGTTTGGCAGGCCCCTCGAGTGTATTTCTGCCCTGGAAAGATCTCAGCATATTCATCATCCTTAGCAGATGCCGTTCGGGTTATGTTGGTCCAACAATTTTGTAGGAAAATATGAAAAAGCTGCAAATCAAAAATTAAAGAGAAACTCGTCTTGATCATGTATACTCCTATTGTTAACAATTTAGTCAATGTGAAATGAGCGCTTCACCACCTTATTAAAGCCAATAGGTGGAAAACCAAAAGTAACGCCAATCATTAGGCTTGAGATTGAAGATGTCATTGGAATAACCAAAGTCTGAAGATATTGGCGTGGCGTGCTAGCTACGCTAATTTTTAACTAATTAAGTCTGGTGATAGCTGTTATTGGCCCTTTATATATAAGGACTTCACCTTTCCAGCAGCTTTTATATGCCACTGAGGTATAGCAAGGGGAGATAATTACAATTTGAAATATGCCTTACGTAGCTAAATCCTCCATACATATAATGTTTTAATATCGGCATGAACCGCGGCTCGTTGCAGTTGTTAACGGTATGTTCTATGCCAGCAATCTACAGGTGGAATGTGCAATATGACATACAGTGCATACATAGGAGTTCCTTTCTGGCCTCCCGTTATGCTAAGCATTCACAGCCTGCATACCCACACAATTTTTTGAGGAAAGGTGCTTTTTTGCGTGGCCGTCCACCAAACATAAGTCAATAGTATAGGATAGGCTTTACAATCTTCTGGAAAGCCAATGAGTTTCTTTTACATGCATAACATTCCGTCGAGGCATTTTTGACTCTCTCCTTCACATTCAGATTCCACGACTTTTTACTGCCTAGAATGTTTCCTATATATTCTGTACAGGGCTTATCTTGCCGGAGAGGTGACTGCTAGCTTTCGTGACCTTATGCCTTCTAGTAAACAATACCATATCTATCTTCTCCGCGTTGGCGCTCAACCCTAGAATAAGATGCCCAGGTATGTATCCCCGAAAGCGATCGATTCATCGAAAAGCTAATTGTTGGAGGGCACTTTCCACTTGTGATAACTGCAACGTCATCTCCGTATGCCGTAAGTTAACGCTCGATCGAATAGCCTAAGCAGTTGATTGATGAACAGCGTCCACAGCAGAGATGATAATATCTCACCCTGCAGCGTACCCCTCTCCACCGATTTTGTGGTCTCATACAGTCCTCTGTCTCCCTTACTTATCTTTCAATTCTCACAAGCCCAGCATTAGGCTATTCCATTAAATAGTATCTCTGGATCTGGTCGAAATGAAATAATTTCCTAAAATTAAAAAGATCTTCAACTTTTTTTGAAAAATAGTTTAACTAAGTGAAAAATGTTAGTGTTTTTTATTAGAATGTGTATTTAACCAGTCTTCGGCTTAAAATATGTTTGCACTGAAATGTGCATGTTTGCATATATTTAAGTAAAAAAAAATCTTTTCTTGCATTAACGAGCTCCTGCGGCTTGGAAAATATAAAACTAAAAAAATTAAAACTGGAACCTCACAGGTGATCTTTAATCCACACATACATCAAAGTATATATGTACTAATAAAAAGAAAAGTTTATTTACACTACCGCACTGCAATCAATACGAATTCTACGCGAACCGCACAGCTCTAAAACTCGTCTGTAACTGAAGGTAAAAGTCGAACTACCAGCTTAATGAAGCGCCCGGCTGTTAATTCTGTTAGCGGTGGCTTCAACAAAATGTTCAGACATGAATGAAAAGGACAAAAAACCAGTAAGGAAGGCTAAGTTCGGGTGTAACCGAACATTACATACTCAGCTGAGAGCTTTGGAGACAAAATAAGGGAACATCACGATGTAGGAAAATGAACCTAGGGTAGCCTGGTATGTGTTTGTACGATATGGTATCAAATGGAAGGTGTAATGAGTATTTTAAAAGGGAGTGTGCCTCAGTTCTATAGTTGGACGCCTTTTCGAGATATCGCCATAAAGGTGGACCAGGGGTGACTCCAGAATGTTTGTTTGTACGATATAGGTGTCAATTAAGGTATTAATGATGGTTTTAAAAGGAGTGGCCCCTAGTCGTATATGTGAAGGCGTTTTCGAGATATCTAACAAAATGTTGACCAGGGTGACCCTGAACATCATCTGTCGGGTACCGCTAATTTTATTTATATATGGAATACCACGAACAGTATTCCTGCCATGATCCCAAAGCTTTTGATTTCGCCCTGCAGAACTTTTTCATTTTCTTCTACTTAATATGGTAGGTGTCACACTATTTTACAAAGTTTTTTCTAAATTTATGTATATTTTGCGTAAAAAAACGAATCCAATAACCATGTTTCATCCCTTTTTCGTATTTGGTATAGAATTATAGCATTTTTTCATTTTTCGAAATTTTCGACATCGAAAAAGTGTGCGTGGTTATAGTCGGATTTCGCCCATTTTTAATACCAGATAAGTGAGTTGAGGTAAGTACGTCAACCAAGTTTAGTAAAGATATATCGATTTTGCTCTATACTCAGAGAAAACGCCGTTCTAAAATCCAGCACCTCCGGACTCACATTCAAGCTTTTCATGTTCTTACTTTTTGTTCTTGAAAAACGAACGACCTGTTCTTAAAACAATAACCTTGTTATTGAACTGAGAACCATGTTCTTGAAAGAGAACGGCTGGTCATAAAATATGAACGAATGTTCTATTAATGAGAACGATGTTCTTGAAATTAAGTTCAAGAAAAAAGAAACGGTACAATTCGTGTGCACTACAATGTTAAGTACAACATTTGCCACAAGCTACCAAGCAGTTGTAGTGGCCCAGCGGCTATAATGTTGCGGTTGAGATCGTGTGGTGCGAGTTCGATCACCGTCAAACTCTAAAGTTTTTTAAAAATATTTTTTGTATTCTATTTTTTTAACTCTTAGTTTTTCGTTTAGTTTCCATTCGACATATGTACAGGTAATTCTCAAACTTGTTATGAAATGTTTTAAATATATATTCAGATTGCATCATCAAATAATAGAAATTTCTCGATAAGAGAATTATATGAAAAATGCATATTATGCGTTTTTTCGAACCTTTTGGCTTTTAATAATAGTTTTTTATATTAATATTTTTTTATTAATAACAAAAAATTATTTATTAATAAAAATAAATAAATAATGGGGTAACATATAAAAAATTACCTTCCTCCCACCAATGATCAAGCACAAACCGTTCTTGAATTGAGACCGAAAACTATTAAAACGACCACAAAACGTTCTCGAAGCGTGAGAACGAAAAATCTTAATCAAGCCCAAGTAGTGCTTGAAATGAGCACAGAAGGTTCACACATCGATACCAAACTGGTCATAAAATACGAACGGTGTGCTTGGAAAAACTGTTCTTAAAACAAGCCCATCGGTCACGAGTTAAGAAAAAACGTACTTAACAGACTTTTGTCAACGAATGTTCTTAATTTTGAACTTGTTTCGTTCGTTTTAGAACGATTTTTCTCTGAGTGTAGTTATACGTGTTGAATGGCCGAGCGATGACAGACGTCGACTGTGTTTGTTTAAGAAACTGGGCGTGGCTTCACCGATCTCGCCCATTTTCAAATACAACAGTTATCATTATAGAAGTCTATGCCTTACCAATTTCTCATGGATTGGTAATTTTGTTTGCGATGTATGCCATGAAAAGTATTCTAGACAAATTAAGTGTAAAAGGGCGGACCACGCCCATTTTGAACTTTCTTTAATTTTTGTATTTTGTTGCACATATATTACTGGAGTGATGTTGACTATAATTTACATATACTGTAAAGATATAGTTTTTGTAAAATATTACTTAAAATTTTTTTTGAGTGGGCGTGATTTCGTCGCCGAATTTTGCATAAAAGTTATCTAGTAACATATACAGTATAAGAGTTAACGTACCTGCCAATTTCAGCATGCTATCTTCACGACTGCCAAATTACTAGCTCCATGCCGCCCCTCTTCTCCCCAATTTTGTTCAAATTACCTTCCTTTTTAAATATGAGGCGGTGCCACACCACTAGTCACATTCTAACTACATACTATTCTGCGTCAACAAACCTACCAAGTTTCATCGCTTTATATCCGTCTTTTGTATGATTATCGCATTTTTTCAGTTTTTGTAAAATTTCGATATCGAAAAAGTGGCGTGTATAGTCCGATTTCGTTCATTTTAATATGATCTGGGATGAGTGCCCAGAACCAATTTGGATCAAGATACCTCAAAATTACTCAAGTTATCATGTTAACGGGCAGATGGACGACGGACATGCTAAATGAATTAGTTTTCCACCCAGATCATTTTGATATATAGAGAAGTCTATATCTACTCGATTAGTTTATGCCGTTACAGTGTTACCGTTATGCGAACCAAAGTGTCATATACTGACAGGAGCTCACATGGTCAGCCTGAGTATGCATAAAAAAGCAAAAAATTTGCGAAATATCTTGCACGAATTGCATGGCAACAATCGCGGCTATTGCTGTTTATGTTGTGTATAGTATGTTTGCAATTGAGTGGTGTGTTTAAAGCGATTCAGCAGCTTAAACCTCCTCTAATTTTGTGGTAGTGTGCCTTGAGTCGTGATAGTCACCGATTTAACAACGGTGCAAGCTACATCTATATTCGTACATACACATACAGACATGTGCTCTGACTTGAGCTTTGTGGTCTCGGTTGCTGCGTATTATTGACGCATACAAATTTTCCATCGCTCAGTTACATACCAACATATATATCTTACCAACCGCAAAACTAACTCGTCATGCCACACTAAGTGCTTACAGAATATTATGCGCGTACCCGCAAACTTATTGCTGCACTCGAGCGTAATTTTTTCTCATAATATCTCATTTCTTTTCTTCTATTTTAACCATTGTGTAGCCTTTATCCTGCTATTGGCTTTTTTTCTCAAATAATTCAATTATACTTAGTTTAACAGTGAGTTTTACTGGCAATGCGGTTAGTTAGTGTGCTCTTTGAATTGGTAAATATTGGTGTGGGAGTTCTTTAGTGTGCGGTACTTAACATAATAATGGTTAATTAGCAATAAAGAAATATGAAATGTCTATAACTTTATTATGAGTTTTTTACTTATACATAAAATATATGTCAGTACACATAAACCAAAATTCTTCATAAGTTTTAATTATCAACTCACATTGTGCTTTTATTTGGGCCTGGTTGCACCAGTTTTTAAGGTTCAAGCCTTTTTGCACTACGGTATGGAAATCCAGAATGTCAAGCGTAGGTAAGTGTTAGTGTAAGCCTAGCCTTTGTAAGTGGACAGGATGAATAGAAAATGTGAGCGCAGGTAAGTGTATGCGTAGTATGTGGTATTGTGGTATGCTATGCTGTAGGAGCATACAGAATGAAGTGTAAGTGGCACGGCAAGGAACGGCAATAGGCAAAGACAGGTATCGAAATATAAAAGTTTCGTTATTGATAGGATATTGTTGTATTATCTACGAACAATGGCCGTTAAATAATCCGGCCGTTTATAACCGCGAGTTTTTTTTCATTTTTCTTCAAATTTTTGAGGGAAGTGTTGTCGTGTCGAAGTGATGTCAAGTACGCAAAAAGAAAAGTAGATCGATTTTTAATCGAAAATTTTTTTCATTTTACCTACACACATCATTATGTATCTGAAATGTCTTATTAATGCGTCATGAAAAGTTTCGATTTGTTATCGAAAGCTATCGATCTTATCAATAATCCATCGACATTTATTATAATATGTTAACGAACATTATATGTAGTTTGAGAAAAAATCCATTATTTATCGAAAAGTGATCGATTATTTAGTGAAAGTTAAAAGTGCCATCGCGAAGCTATCGACTAGTTCTCGACGACTTATCAGTCGTGATTATGAAATAGATACCGACACAACTACAATATAAATCGAAGCCACATCTTACGTGGCCGTCGATAACCAGCCATAGGAAAGCAATAAGAAGCGCGAATACCTCCGGCGATAAAAAATTGTAGATAACAAAACTGATAACGTGACGAAGATAATTCGCTATCGACATAAGCTGACGACAAACAATAACTGTCTCTGTCGGTGGTTCCCGATAGAACCGACGACGCTCGTCTCTAAAAGCCGAAATTATTGTGTTTCATGGTTAAGTTTACTTTTTGTGGTATGTAACATCAATCTCTGGGCGAGCCCAGTTTGCTAGACGTGCTCCATGTATGATTACCGCTATTGAGCTTGCGAATACTTGGTACTCAGTTTTGACATTTTTGTCGGTTAGAGGTCATTACTCGTGCATCCACTATTGAGAAGCATTTTATGTTTATATTTGTAAGTGTGCAGCTGTGACTCCATTCGCACCTAATCGATATTCGATGCCACTTAAATACGCCAGGAGAGTGGCAGAGCGTAGCCTACTACCCACTACGGCCGGTTTTAAGTATCTAATTGTTGTAGTTTTAGCTGACTAAACGCTGGTATTTCAGTATTTAATAATAATAACTTGGCGGACCATACCTTCGAGGTGATGGAGGATGAGCTACTGTTCCAATTCGTGCTATGCTGCTTTAAATTTTTGCTTCAAATTAGTGGATCTACACGTTTAATGCCGACTACGAATGGCATCAGTAGGGTAGATGGAGGGCTTGCAAGGCTGAAAAAAGTTGCTTGATGGTAGTGTTCCTATAACTTGAACCTGGGAGCTTTGGTGTGGTGGACCAGCACATAACTTCAATACTGCGGCGGACGTCAACGTAAACTTGATTAAGTTATTCTATCTTGCGAGTTGCTCCAAGCAGATAAAGTGCCCTTACTGTCCTGATTCGGTAACTTATCAAACCTGAAGCCGATTCGATTGATTATAAAATAAACACCAGTTCACATCTTCTGCGAAAGCTTTCCTCGATCAAGAGCACAATAGACCAATGGTCGCAGTGCGATCCTCAATTATTATTATTATTCCGTACTCCAGCTTCCAAATCCTCAATTAATTGTATATTATTCCTCGATCAAGGCACTGGTTTGGTTGGTCAGCCTCCATAACTCTATCTCTGACCAGCTTCCAAATCCTCAATTAATTGTATATTATTCCTCGATCAAGGCAGAGACTCTTTCACCTAGGTGGGTAATCAATTCATGATATGGAGTAAAAAGCGTGGAAAGTTGGTTGAATGTATAAAGAGCTTCCAATGCAGTAATAAACCAAAAGGCCAAAGGTAATTGTTCTGATTCAAGATATGTTTGGGAAACATACAACAATTGTCATGTAACAATTGTCATTCTGCCAGCATAGCCTAGGTTTTCACTGTTTATATAATATTAAACATTACTATTAAACTCGCTACTGTGAGACTTCACATTCAAGATTTTTAAGCGGTTTGTCGGTAGTAATAGCTATTGGATGCTCATCGCTGCGTTGTGTTTGTCCGCTCTCTGATGGTCTCGTCAATTTTTTTGTAAGCGACATATTTTTGTCGGACACTTGTCGGATCAGAAAAGATTTCCCGAATCCAACAACCGCTTAACGTGGACCCGCATATCTAGCGTACAAGAGGACGTCACAGAAAAGGCAATGATGAATTCTAGCAATACATGATAGGACGCGATACAGGTAGGCTTCAACGATATTTAAAAAAGGTAAATTATCCTTTGTCAACTCCAGTTCGGAACATATCGTAATAAGCAAGGGGAAAAACATTGTTTTTTGGAATGAACTCGAGAAGAAAAGAACGATCAACTTCCCTTTCTCATGTAGACTATCTAGAAAACTTCTGTGCAGTTATCAATAATTAAATAATGTCTCGACTGGAGGGTCTCTGAGGATGGCGCAGTTAGAAGTCAGAAACTAAAGTGAAATATGGGGATACGATTGTTAGGTAAGTACCTTCGTACCCGTAAAACTTACGGCTTACGCAGATGACGTTGCATTGTCATAAGTGGAAAGTACCTTCCAACGATTAGCTCTTTATGGATCGGGCGCTTCGGGATATCATACCTGGGTATCAAATGTCGGGTTGAAAGTCAACGCGGATAAGGCGGATATGGTCTTGTTACAAAGAGGTACAAAGTCCCAAATTGGATCAGGCCTAAGTTAGGAAGGGTGACCCTACAGAAGAAACCTTGCACAAATATCTAGGAATCATCCTAGACAGTAAGCTGTCATGTAAGCTCAACGTGGAGGAGAGGGTGAAGAAGGCTTGAACGGCACTTTATGCATGTAAGAGAATGCTGGGGTGTACGTGGGGCTTATCGCCCTCTCTTTCTGATTGGGTTTTTACAGCGATTTTAAGCCCTATTCTGTACTATGGAGTTCTTGCTTGGTGGAAAGCCACACAAAAGACAATCTACATCAAAAAATTAGAGGGGGTATGCAGACTATCAATGCCTAGCATTACGGGAGCCCTGAAAACAACCCCGACAGCTGCACTGTATGCCATTCTGCACATTCCACCTGTAGACCTGGTATCAAAGAACATAACGCTAACAACTGCAACCAGGTTCGGTGCCTCGGGGCAGCTTGAGCGCCGACCATACGGCCATAGGAGTATAGCGTCATCAATCACAAGACGAACAGACTAAGTGATTCCCTATCTGCGCTTCGAGGGCTATCTTAAGAGGGGACGATTGGCGCAAAGGTGCTCAAATGGCGGACTAGGCGATACATGTGTACACAGATGGTTCCAAAGTAGTGAAAGGAGTAGGGTCTGCGGTATACTGTGCTGATTGGAAATAAACAGATCCTACATTATGCCGTATTACTGTAGGGTTTTCCAAGCGGAAAGAGTAGCCGTAACCAAGGCAGTAGAAACCCTGGAAGAAAATAGCCAAAGCTGCAATCGTGTTAACTTTTATATTGACAGTCAAGCAGCAATTAGGGCAATAATCTCGCATAGCACAGCATCTAAATGCGTGTTAGAGTGTAAGCAGTGCCTGGAGAGAATCGGGACAGGGAGAAGCATATATCTATATTGGGTCCCAGGGCATATGGGAGATAGATGGGAATGAAAAAGCGGATGAACTAGCTAAAAAGGGCGCATCCCTTGAAGCTTGCTCCGTAGAAGTCCCAATTAGACTGGGCGAGATTAAGCGAAGGCGAGAGGTGCACATGATCGACCAAGCAGGAAAGGCGTGGGTTCAAGCGCGGGGCTGTAAAGTGTCGAAGATTATGTGTATGTCTTACAACCTTAGACCAACAAAGTTGCTTCTATCATTAAAAAGAAAGGACTGTAGACTCATGACGGGTATTCTGACAGGGACACTGCCTTCTGGCGTCACATGCCTTTAAATAGGCTTGGTCAGTGATAGCAGATGTAGAAGTGCGGGATGGAGGAGGAAACGATCGAGCACGTTCTGTGCTCGTGCCCTGCGCTTGCCAGGCTAAGACTCCAGCTATTAGGAGTGATACAGCTATCAGATCTAGAAGCAGCAAGTGGCTTAAGTCCTAGGAAGCTTCTAGTATTTGCCAAGAGGACGGAGTTATTTTATAACATAGGTCCTGGTTTTTGATAGGGTTTTTCAGTTTGGTCATTAAAACAAACTTCTGGTAACACTGCGGACTTATTCAGTATATGCGAGGTCCTCAGGGACGGCCAGTTTAACCTAACCTAACCTAACCTTCGTTAGAAAATTTGATAAAGTGTGGACACACTTAAGTTCTTGTTTCTTACTAGTTTTTCTATCTTCCTCCGATGCTTTGCGGTTCGACTACCGCGTAGAGGAACGGATTAGATGGTCCCATTCCGGAACTTCGAAAGAGATCTTGAAGCCACAATTCTGGCGGAAAGGGCGCTTGGTCTGCAGTCGCATCAAGATATAGATTGATAGTCAGGCGGTCATTAAAGAAACAATCTTAACAAAAAGAACTTCGCTCAGACCGGACCGTACATCTATACAGGTCCTCTATCCTTGAAGGGATAGAGGGTTACGAAGAGGGCGATGAATTTGCAAAGGTGGGTGCAGCACACGATGAATCTACCATAGGTGTCCAAACCCTCTTGGAACAAATTAAAAGGAGACAGGAGTTTCATATGATCCATCAAGCAGGAAAGGCGTGGATAGAAGCGCGAAGCTACAAAATTTTTAAGATTATGTACAAATTCAACAATATTAGACTTACAAAGTAATTTATACCTTTAAAAATATAGAAGACTTAAATCTCATGATTGGTAGACTAATGGGACACTACCTTCTGGCGTCAAGTGCTTAAAAATTAGACCTCGTCAGCAACAGCAGATTTAGGGCGTGAGGGTGTGGGGAATTTACGTTTGGTCGTCAAACAAATTAAAGTGATTCCATGAAGAAATTCAGTATGTGTGAGGTCTTTATTGACCGACCAGTTCAACCTAACCTAACTTAACCGTAATCGGTGGTGATTGAGTTCCAGTTGAACTACAGCTAACAATAATAAACTGACTTGAACGGTCGCTAGTGCAAATACTAGAATTTTCTATCATGAACTCAGCTTTGCCTAAACCCCCACCTCTTGCCTTTCGATCATATTATTTACATTTTGTATGGTAAATACTTGGTCAAACCTAATAAAGAAAATATATGTAAATCTACATACAAATGTATATACTTATGTATTTATCTCGATATATCAACCAGCTTGCAAAAATCTGAAATATACAAAGTCAAATAATACAGGTTTGTCTGATGTCCCTCTTCATATGAAAGCCAGCTCCCACCACATACTAGCCTACATACATATATAAGAGCTTAAATAGTTGTCTCCAGTGACCGGATAGAGTTTGGATCACCTCAGTCATGTGCAACTTGTAATATTGTTTTGCGTGAATAAGTACTCATAATCGATTGTACATACATACTTACTTGCTCAAGTACGACTTGGAATACCGGTTTCAGTAAGTTTATTCGTAATTACTTTCACTTTCCATACGCACTCTTTAAATATTATTGAAATATTTTTGCCGATTATTTGTTTTACGTGCCTCGCAAGATTTATGTGCATATATTTTAAACGCTACTATTTAGATTTAAACATTTAATTTGTTTTGT
>JARSSU010025873.1:0-14532 GCA_029619165.1 Eurosta solidaginis | reverse complement strand
AACAGATATTTCTCCAGTTTAAAGAAGTTTATTTCTATTATAAAACATTCAACTCTATAGTCATAAAACCGCGTGTTTGCCGATTCACCTCATCTCACCCCGTTTCATCACGCGCTGAGACCCAACTACAAATGTTTATGTATTGCTAAAATTATTGCACGTATTGTTTTGCAAATAGTTGTTTATCTACACTTGTTTTGTTGGCGCTACCTTCGCTTTCGCACCAATTTTATTGCCAAGTATGCTCTATGCTCTGATCATCTTTCGAATTGCATTCCATGCCGTTTGTCTACGAGCATTCTCAACAATGATGATGAACGCATTTGCTATAATTTGAATGGTTGCTTTTTTAATGTTTTCAATGACTATTTTCTTTTTACTTATGTATGTTTATTAAGGATACGGTAAATGTAAAAGTTTTTGATATCCGCGGTTTGCGAAACCAGAATGTGGATGCCTGAAAGCTTACACCTAGGAATTAGTGCGGATTTTAAGAGGATTGAAGAAATAATTGTGTAAGGATTGGAGAGTTTGTGCCATTTTCAACATTTTTTATTTTAAATTCATGAACATACAGCTGCGCGCCTAATAATAGCAGTGAAAATTCTTAGCAAATTTTAACAATTGAGGTATTTGTACGTACAAAAAGGCGTCCAGAGAAGATCCTTCCGTTTGCGTCACACAGCTGAACAGGAAGAATAGGTCCAGTTTTATACCCACACCAAATATTTTTTTATATGTATCTATGAAACTTAATTCGTGACATCTCAAAATGTAAAGCTCTGTGTTAGTTGTTGGAAAAAAAATATATATATCTATATTTAAGCCAATGATGCATAAACGTCTCCCAATTTCGCTGAAATTTTAAACTTACCCCATTTATCTAGGAAGTGGAACAGGTCCTTTCATGAAAATTAAATGGTATATTAAGTTTGTCACGAATCTCAAAACTGTAAGTAATTAAAGGAAAAGAGATAGAGCGACCAATAAGTATACCGAAACGATCAGGATCAAGAGCTGGGTTGATTTAACCATGTCCGTCTGCCTGTTTGTATGCAAACTAGTCCCTCAATTTTTGAGATATCTTGATAAAATTTGGTGAGCAGGTATATTTAGGTGTCCGATTAGACATTTGACGGAACCGGCCGGATCGAACCACTCTAACATATATCCTCCATACAACCGATTTTTCAGAAATGAGAATTTTTGTTATATCTTCCTCAATTTATCAGATTAAAGCTTCAAACTTCACCATATGCTTTCGTATATTGTACAAAATGTTATCAGAAAAAGAAAGAATGAAATCGGTCGTATATAAATCATATATCCCCCACAACCGATTGTTCAGATAAGAAGCTTTTCGTAATTACTGCCCCATTTTAACAGTTAAAGCTTCAAATTTCACCGAATGCTTACGTATACGTAAAAATTTTATAGATCGGTGGTATATATAGTATATATTCTATACAACCGATTATTCAGATAAGAAACTTTTCGTAGTTTCTGCCCCATTTCAACAGCTAGAAGCTCAAAATTTCAGCAAAGTCTTACGTATGTAGCACGTATTTTTGTCTGAAAAATCATAGAGATCGGTCGTACATATGGTATGTATCCGATACAACCGATTGTTCAGATAAGAAATTTTTCTCAATTTCTACACCATTTTAACAGCTAGAAGCTTCAAATACTTACGTTAACGTCATATATAGTTGAGATAAATGATTCATGGTCATAGCTATTTCATGCAGTCGACAAAAAACGTGTGCATCCTCACACAAAGTACCTACCTATTTTTTATTTATCTTAAAAATAGCTTAGGTATGTACATATGTTCACTCTCTATTTCATATCTTATACAGCTTATTGACAGTTTCGTTTTTATCGTTTGTATGAAAATGGTTTTCTATATGTGATGGTATATAACGATACGGTCCCGGGCTCTGATTCTGAGCACTTCTCCAATTTTTTAATTTTTTCGAATACGCTTTCCAGATTAGTTTCCATAGTTTCAGTTACACGATTCAATGACGTTTTTTATACTTCATGAAGAGACTAAGAAAGAAAATAATTATAAAACTTGCAAAAAACTTTCATTGCTCGTTTCGTGTTCGCAACTGTCATATATACTGGCTTCAAATCCAAAGCCGACACGATTTGAACTTTATGTCGATCTGAATATCTGCTCTAAATCCCATTAGTGCCATTAGAGCGTCAGTTGGTTTTGAGGTGAGGGCTGTTTATATGAGTCATTGTACTCTGGCTCTTTTGAAGAGATTAGAAGATCATTACAAAAACAAGTGGTCGTTCGGTATCAGTGGCATACCAACGCTCTAATCTTTATCATTTTCTGTTTAAAATGAAAACTTGCCACTACTCTGTCCAAATTTTGAAAAAGCGAGTTTTCCGTAATCCTAACAACGCCTTTCAAACGACCTTTTAAATAAAATTAACAGACTCCCTAAGGAAGTCGTGACCTCGTCGAAACGCGTAGAAAGAAAAAGAAAACTTTAACTCAGCCTTTGACCTGAAACAAAACTTCTCATGAAATAGTTCCATTCGATATTTTTATTACGTTCTACATACAAAGATCACACTTAAAGCCCAAACATATTCGAATTTTGCGTCGTTTTGGAGCTTGCGTTACGTAAACAGCTGACTTTGAGCACACACGCATTCATTGCTATGTTCCTAATCCATAGACAACGCAACGGCAACTAAAAGAAATTTAAAAACTTACGCTTTGTTGGTGTTGTCAGTTTTTTTCTTTGAAACCTTCTAATTTTGCGCAGTTTCCGTATTTCCAGGGCCGCATTAATCCTCACCCGGGCCCTAGGCAACCATCAATTTGGGGCCCTTTTTAACGTCCATTCCCTTCTTTTTTCGATCAAAAAATACAAACATATCTTTCATAAAATTTTATTGCCACAATATAATAATATCAATAAAATCACTATCTACATTTTAAACATGTCGTTTTCCTCATTTGTTTTCGGCAAATTCATCAATTATATCATCAATGTCGATTTTGTTCAATAAATCTGACTCAATGCAAAGTATACCTAACATCTCGAGCCGCTCTTGTCGCGTTGTAGCTCTTTCAGCAGCTTTGATTATTTTTAATTGCAAGAAGGATCGTTCGGCAGGAAAATTTGTGATCATTAATGTTAAAAAAATCCGAAGAGCTATTTCTGTGCTAGGAAATACATCGGCTAATTGATCCTCCATTAGAATCTTATACAAATGCCTATGAGTTTTTTGTGCATCAGTGTATCTGGAGTTCACGTAACTTTGAATTGTTTCATTCAATAAAAATTCTTCCAAATCTCTAGAATAAAAACGAACTAGTTATTTATAGCTCGTGGAAGTCTCATCACTTAGAGAAAAGTTGATGAGAAATGCAAATCTCTCGAAACTTCCGTAAACACTTCCGCACGTCGTTTGATTCCCTGCAGATGTCGGTGACTTCGAGGAAACCTTTTGTCTAAAATCATCACGAGGCGCAAATTCTCTCGCGGACTTCTGCAGCATTTCCAGTCATAGGTGGTTTTTCTACGACAGTACGTTTACGATTCGTATAACCATACACCAGGTAATAATTGTTTTGTTTTTTCCCGAAATCATTGACTTTCACGGAATGAAACTAAAATCTATCTCTAACAATCGTACAAAAAAACAAACGTTTGCAAATTGCTTTTCACTTGCAATGACTACTCACTGAACGCATAAACAGTCAAAATAGAGTTCATAAAATCAACATGAAACAAATTCGAATTCTGTGCAATTATTCGCGATATACGTCGCTCATAACGAGTATCCGTATTTGTGATTCATATCAGCTAATGATTTCTAGAGCCTCTAATATGATATCAAATTGAATCGTAAATGCATTCGTCGCATTCGAATGCTGCTTCCCCAGCGTGTAGTTGAAAATGTCTCAAAGTTTTCTAATTGTTTTTTTATTTTTAATACGCCCCAAACGGATAGGTGGAAGCGGAAAAAAAAATTATTTAATGTCTGCATAATGGCAAAAAATCTACTGCATAAAAAACAGCACTCACAGCATGCCCTCCAACAAATTAAGGGAATGACGCCGAACACGGAACATAGATCGCATTCTCATTCAAACTCAATATTCTTGCTTAAAACTAAATAAATAAAGTAAGGCGCGATAACATCCGAAGAGATCTAAGGCCGGTTCCTTCCAATTTTGTCGTCGGCTCTCTTGATTTTCCCTACAAATTGGTCCGGACGGGACCTTACATGTTTTATGCCGACTCCGAACGGCATCTGCAAGGGCAGAGTGCGTTTTCACTGAGGCTTTTCATGGCAGAAATATAACTCGGAGCGCTTGCCAAACACTTGCCGAGGGCGGACCCCCCTTAGAAAAAATTTTCTTCTAATGGAAAAACGTATTCTAAAATGTTTGAATGTGCTTTTGCCCGGGTGTTGGGACCCAGACATTCGTTGTGGTAGGCGGAGCACGCTACCATCACACCACGGGGCCGCCAATATTCTTGCTTGCACACCTTATATACTGCAGACATGTTAATGCGTTGTCATATTATTGTCCTCTATATTTTGAATATCTAAACCACAGTCTTCAGTAAGAAACCTTAAGTTAATTCGCTGGACTTTTCACCAGTATGACCTTCCAATGAAGATAAAGTTATAAACATTTTATTATTCATATACTCTCCTTTCACTTCGAACACTTCTTGCACGCTCATACAATGAGGGAAATGTTTTTTAGGAACCTTGTTAGTTGTCGGTCGTCGCCTTTGAATGCGGGTCAGTGAGTTTTATTTATTTGAGTAAAATTTGAATTAAATATTTTTATGTTTGTAAGAATATTTTAGAAGTTTTTTCTTTTTCGGGGGGGGGGGGGGGCTTAAATCGGTAGCCGCAGGCAACTGCCTATTCTACCTATCTGTTAATCCTGGCCATGCGTATTCTTTGCGGTCATTGTGGCAGGAAAACTTTTCAACGTGCGTTCTTTCAAAGTGACGCTAGCTCCAAACGACGAAAAAGTCGAATGTGTTCAGGGCCTTTAGCAAGTTCAAAAGTGTGATCATATAAGGCATCTCCTTCCAGTGGCACAGATCCTGAGCCAGATAAATAATTTTAAATTTTTTCTTAGTTTGGCCACACTGCCTATGTAGTTAATGTAACACAGCAGCGGCATCTGCCTATCACAAGTCATGTGTACAATAAGATCACGCAATCTCTTCTCAAATCTTCCAATGGTCGAGAGCGTTCCATGAGAAGTGAGCGTGATAACGGAGCTAGAAACGAAAACTCACCGAATGATGGATACAAAGTCGCACAGGCAAGAAAACGTGTTTCAGTGTAATTCGAGGACATCTTCCCATTTGCTTGTTTTGTTACAAACAAACTTGTATGCAACATGGTTTGCCTCTATAAACCCTATAAAAACCATGGTGAAGTATACACTACACTTATCAAATAATTTTTAATGGTATTAATATTGTCTGATACCAGGTTTCAGTCCCTGAAATTCAGGATCTCAATTGCGTTTTATCGCGACGCGAATTTCAAGCTTCTCTCACTATAATCCAGTAACACGAACTTTCATTGAATCTAACTAGATCGAGGTTTCCCACATCAATGTCAGAGGTACCTCCATATCTAATTATGAAAACAAAATTTATATGAGCATATAGCTCTAACAATAAATCCGAGATTACAAAGAAACCAGGATAGTCATAAAAATATCGGAACTGCCTAGGATAGTACAACATGCTAAGAAAACAAGAAAAAGGACAACAAAGTATGACACAAAAACGAAACGCCGTTGCTAGATAGCGTATAGAGAAAATTTTCCTCAAGCGTGTACAGTACATTCAAACAATATGTGAAATTGTAACAAAAAGGAATTTTGTATCTGTAGAAAATATTGCAACACTTTCTTTGGAAAGGAAGTTGAAAACCAGGTGTTGGTATATGATGAAATACATCTATCAATACATATACATACATATGTATGTATGTATGTGGCGTAGTTGCCACATCAATTTAGTGTGACCAAAAGTGGTAAGTTTTGTGTTTGTTTGCTAGTTGAGGTTTTCCCTGTTATTAGGCTATTTTTATACTCAGCGTGCTTTGCACACAGAGTATATGAACTTGATTGGATAACGGTGGTTTACAGGTATAAAGGAATCGGGATAGATATAGACTTCCATATATCAAAATCATCAGTATCGAAAAAAAATTGATTCAGCCATGTCCGTCCGTCCGTCCGTCGCCTGTCCGTATCTTGATGAAGTTTGGTACGTAGGTTCCTCGGCACTCATCTCAGATCGATATTTAAAATTAACGATATCGGACTATAACCACGCCCACTTTTTCGTATACGAAAATTTCGAAAACCGAAAAAATGCGACAATTCATTACCAAGGACGGATAAAGCGATGAAACTGGTAGGTGGGTTGATCTATGACGCAGAATGGAAAATTATTAAAATGTTGAACAATGGGCGTGGCACCGCCTCACTTTTAAAAGAAGGTAATTTAAAAGTTTTGCAAGCTGTAATTTGGCAGTAGTTGAAGGTATCATGATGAAATTTGGCAGGAATGTTGCTACAATTACTATATATGTGCTAAATAAAAATTCGCAAAATCGTAGGACGAAACACGCACACTTTAAAAAAAATTTGTTTAAGTCAAATTTTAACAAAAAATAATGTCTTTACAGTATATAAGTAAATTATATCAACATTCAACGCCAGTAATGATATGGTGCAACAAAATACAAAAATAAAAGAAAATTTCAAAATGGGCGTGTCTCCGCCCTTTTTCATTTAATTTGTTTAGAATACTTTTAATGCCATAAGTCGAACACAAATATACCAATCCTTGCGAAATTTGGTACAGGCATAGATTCTATAACGATAACTGTTTTCTGTGAAAATGGGCGAAATCGGTTGAAGCCATGCCCAGTTCTTACACAGTCGACTGTCTGTCCTTCCGCTCGGCCGTTAACACGAAAACTTGAGCAAAAATTGATATATCTTTACTAAACTTAGTTCACGTACTTATCTCAACTCACTTTATGTTGGTATAAAAAATTACCGAAATTCGGTTATGACCATGCCCACTTTTTCAATATCGAAAATTTCGAAAAGTTAAAAAAAATTCCTTAATTCTATACCAAATACGAAAAAGGGGATGAAACATGGTGATTGGATTCGTTTTTTGACGCAAAATATAACTTTTGAAAAAAACTTTGTAAAATGGGTGTGAAACCTACCATATTAAGTAGAAGAAAATGAAAAAGTTCTTCAGGGCGAAATCAAAAGCCTTGGAATCTTGGCACGAATACTGTTCGTGGTATTACATATATACATTGATCGATATCTCGAAAACCCCTTCACATATAGAACTAAGGGCCACTCCCTTTCAAAACCCTCATTAATACCTTTTTATCTGATACCCATATCGTACAAACACATTCTAGAGTCACGCCTGGTCCACCTTTATGGCGATATCTCGAAAAGGCATCCACCTATAGAACTATTTCCCACTCCCTTTTAAAATACTCATTAACACCTTTAATTTGATACCCATATCGTACAAACACATTCTAGAGTCACCCCTTTTCCACCTTTATGGCGATATCTCGAAAAGGCGTCCACCTATATAACTAAGGCCCACTCCCCTTTAAAATAATCATTACCACCTTTAAGTTGATACCCATATCGTACAAACACATTCTAGAGTCACCCCTGGTCTACCTTTATGGCGATATCCCTAAATGGCGTCCCCCTATAGAACTACGGCCCACTCCCTTTTAAAATACTCTTTAATACCTTCCATTTGGTACCCATGTCATACAAACACATTCCAGGGTTACCCTAGGTTCATTTTCCTACATGGTGATTTTCCCTTATTTTGTCTCCAAAGCTCTCAGCTGAGTATGTAATATTCGGTTACACCCGAGCTTGTCCTTCCTTACTCGTTATTTACACGGTTAAAAATTTAATCCTAGATTTGAAACCATTTAAATTCAGTTTCAAACTTTTTCCCCCTACACTTAAAGGTGTTAAACTTGTTGCCCTATTTTTTAATTTATTCGCTTTAAATTTTAAACTCAACAATAAATCTTAAAGCTGAAAACTGCTTTAAAACAAAACCAAAAAGTTAAAAAAAAACACAAATAGAAATATGTATACAAGTCTCTTTTGTTTTAAAAGTAGATATTCTACAAAATTTCTGTTTCTAAATTACTTAAAAATTTGGGTTTTGTCATAAAACATCAACTACACATATAAAAGTTAAAGTTTTAAATTTTTTTATTTTTTCGGGTTTTCTGTTAGAACCAGAGATGTTCACAAGTTGCTATTTTTAGATTTTTTTAACTTTTTTGTTTTGTTCTACACTTTTTTGAGAATAAAACTATAATCAGGGTTTCAAATTTGGACGAAAATCTTATGAAAAATTGCCTAAACTAATGAATTGTTTAACATTAAGACTCAAATTTCCAACCGTGTAGAGTGTAGAGAAAACATGACACTTTTAATGACAATCGCGCAATAGATTGAAACTAAAATAGGACTCGCAAAGACTATGAAAACCAAAAAACAATGAGATTAGACAGTTTTTAAACGCTTCTTTGAAAGTTCTTGCAAAGACTGATATGAAGTACCTTTATGACTTACTAATTTCAAAACCTTCACTAAAATTCTAACATGAGATTACTAAAATTAAGAGCACTAAGCAAGAGAGGTGTAAATATAAGCATAGTATAAAAACGCCAAATCGTTCTCACACTGATAGAAGTGACGCTGGTAAAATCAACAAATCAGCTGTTTTGTTTTTGAATTAACAAACATTCGGTAAAAATGATTGCATTATGATTGTGCAAGATAATACGTTTGTTTAGTAACTTCAATAGAAGAGAACCGATTTTGTTTATTTGTGATTCAACAATAGTTTGTAAAAATTAAAAATTCTCATTCAACTTTTTTTTCTTTTTTCGGTAAAAAGTTTTGACTTTGTTGGTCATTTCAACTGCGAAAAACTGCGAATATTATGCAAATACAACAGCTAATTTTGAAGAGAAACTTAAGGCCCGAACACATATGAATAACCTATCTGTCAGCGCACGATGCTGCAGTTGACTGCATGTGTTTGTATGGGGATCGTCAAATAGGTTATTCTTATGTGTTCGGACCTGCACGCTCACGGGCATACTTTGTTCTTATGACCATAGCGCCACAGAAAAATCTGACGGAAATCTGTTATTTTAACATTTGTCAGTATTATCCTCAGGGTGACAGTAATAATTGTTAAGTAAACAAAGCTATGTTTTACATATGGTAAAAATTTTGTTCGTTGTTTTGACTATTGAAACGGTCACTTCAGAATCATTCATATGTGCGAATGATGTATGTATATTGAACTGATCATCCAATCCACACTGTTGGAAAATCAACAAAACAAAATGAGTAATTTTTGCGAACTTGATTAAACAGCTATTTGCGATTGATAAAAATTGGCAGAAATTGCGGTTTAATTAGTCCATAATTCGATAGATTTTATCAGCTTTTTTCTTTCAGTTTATGGTTCATATATCATTATTTTAACCAGTGCTTGAGGAATTACAATTTTTGTTTTGTACCTTGGCCTTTTCAATAGTAAATTCTAGTCACATGAACAATGTAGTGTGGCAGCAATGGTGGGCATATCTATGTACATATGTATACATATATTTGTATTACACATAGATCAAAAATAAATAGTAGGTACGTGCGTAAAACAACGTAGATTAGAAAACCTATTTTTGTAGGTATGTGCAGATGTTTGTACAAATGCGTGTGTAGGAATGGAAAATCTTTGAGGCACTCAAAAACAAATAAAGTGTTAAAATCAATGAAGAAAAAGTGTCGCTCTAAAAATAAGATCAAATTTATTTGATCTCTCATTATACCTTTCATGAAAATAAAATGGTATATTAATTTCGTCACGAAACTCAAAATTGTAAGTCCTTAAAGGAAAATAGATAGACCCACCATTAAATATACCGAAATAATCAGGATGAAGAGCTGAGTTGATCATGTCCATGTCCGTCTGTCTGTTTGTATGCAAACTAGTCCCTCAATTTTTGAGATATCTTAATAAAATTTGGTGAGCGGGTGTATTTGGGTGTCCGATTAGACATTTGTCGGAACCGGCCGGATCGGACCACTATAGCATACATATATCCTCCATACAACCGATTTTTCAGAAAAAGAGGATTTTTTTATATCTTCCTCAATTTAACAGATTGAAGCTTCAAACTTCACCATATACTTTCGTATATTGCACATATTTCGTATATTGAAAAAATTGAAGAGATCGGTCGTATATATAGTATATATCCCCCACAACCGATTGTTCAGATAAGATACTTTTCGTAATTGCTGCCCTATTTTAAGATCTAGAGGCCTCAAATTTCAACGAATGCTTACGTATATAGCATATATTGTTGCATGAAAAAATCATAAAGCTCGGTGATATATAATATATATATGGTGGTATATATCGTCATATATGGTGGTATACTATAGTATACTATATATAATTTCACAATTTCAGCCCATTTTAACAGCTAGCCGACTTCAAATGTCACCGAATTCATCAAATAGTTTCGTTTACGTCATAGATGTTGAAATACGTGATTCGTAGTCATAGTATTTTACACGCAGACCACATGGAGAAACCTGAAACTATGCATCCTCACACAAAGAATACCACTATTTTTATACTCAGTTGAGCAGAGCTCACAGAGTATATTAAGTTGATTGGATAACGGTGGTGTACAGGTATAAGAGAAATCGAGCGAGATGTCGACATCCTCATCAAACTATCAGGATCGAACAAAAATTGATGAGCCATGTCCGTCGTCCGTCCGTCCGTCCGCCGTTAACACGATAACTTGAGTAAATTTGAGGTATCTTGATGAAATTTGGTATGTAAGTTCCTGGGCACTCATCTCAGATCGCTATTTAAAATGGACGATATCGGACTATAACCACGCCCACTTTTTCGATATCGAAAATTCACAAAACCGAAAAAGTGCGATAATCATACCAAAGACGGATTAAAGCGATGAAACTTGGTAGGTGAGTTGAACTTATGACGCAGAATAAAAATTAGTAAAATTTGGACAACGGGCGTGGCACCGCCCACTCTTAAAGAAGGTAATTTAAAAATTTTGCAAGCTGTAATTTGGCAGTCGTTGAAGATATCATGAAATTTGGCAGGAAGTCACTCCTATATATAGTGTACGCTTAAGAAAAAATTAGTAAAATCGGAGAAGATGACGCCCACTTTAAAAAAAAATTTTTTAAAGTAAAATTTTAACAAAAAATTAATATCTTTACAGTATATAAGTAAATTATGTCAACATTCAACTCCAGTAATGGTGCAACAAAATACAAAAATAAAAAAAATTTCAAAATGGGCGTGGCTCCGCCTTTTTCATTTAATTTGTCTAGGATACTTTTAATGCCATAAGTCGAACAAAAATTACCATCCTTGTGAAATTTGGTAGGGCATAGATTTATGGACGTTAACTGTTTTCTGTGAAAATGGCGAAATCTGTTGAAGCCACGCCAGTTTTATACACAGTCGGCCGTCTGTCCTTCCGCATGACCGTTAACACGATAACTTGAGCAAAAATCGACATATCTTTACTGAAATTAGTTCACGTACTTATCTGAACTCACTTTGTATTGGTATAAAAAACGGCCGAAATCCGACATGACCACGCCCACTTTTCGATATCGAAAATTACGAAAAATGAAAAAATGCCCATAATTCTATACCAAATACGAAAAAAGGGATGAAACATGGCAAATAATGACGCAAAATTTAACTTAGAAAAAAACTTTGTAAAATGGGTGTGGCACACTACCATATAAGTAGAAGAAAATGAAAAAGTTCTGCAGGGCGAAATCAAAAACCTTGAAATCTTGGCAGAAATATTACATATATAAATAATAGCGGTACTCCCGAGCAGATGATGTTCTGATCACCTGGTCCACATTTGGGTCGATATCTCGAAAACGCGTCACATATTAAGGTGGCAGACACACTATAGCAAACAACAATATTATATATTAAATAGTTTATACCTCATTTATTGGCAATTTAATACCGCAAAAAAAAATTTAAAGCTGCGTCCGGTTCCGAGAAACGGGAGTGTCTGCTAGCTTAAGACTCAAGCCAGCAGACACTTCGTGAAAACACGACCTACGACTTCCGAACGACTTGGATAATTGATATTACATTTATTGGCAATTTAGTACCGCAAAAAAAATTTAAAGCTGCGTCCGGTTCCGAGAAACGGGAGTGTCTGCTAGCTTAAGACTCAAGCCAGCAGACACTTCGTGAAAACACGACCTACGACTTCCGAACGACTTGAATAATTGATATTACATTTATTGGCAATTTAGTACCGCAAAAAAAAATTTAAAGCTGCGTCCGGTTCCGAGAAACGGGAGTGTCTGCTAGCTTAAGACTCAAGCCAGCAGACACTTCGTGAAAACACGACCTACGACTTCCGAACGACTTGGATAATTGATATTACATTTATTGGCAATTTAGTACCGCAAAAAAAAATTTAAAGCTGCGTCCGGTTCCGAGAAACGGGAGTGTCTGCTAGCTTAAGACTCAAGCCAGCAGACACTTCGTGAAAACACGACCTACGACTTCCGAACGACTTGGATAATTGATATTACATTTATTGGCAATTTAGTACCGCAAAAAAAAATTTAAAGCTGCGTCCGGTTCCGAGAAACGGGAGTGTCTGCTAGCTTAAGACTCAAGCCAGCAGACACTTCGTGAAAACACGACCTACGACTTCCGAACGACTTGGATAATTGATATTACATTTATTGGCAATTTAGTACCGCAAAAAAAAATTTAAAGCTGCGTCCGGTTCCGAGAAACGGGAGTGTCTGCTAGCTTAAGACTCAAGCCAGCAGACACTTCGTGAAAACACGACCTACGACTTCCGAACGACTTGGATAATTGATATTACATTTATTGGCAATTTAGTACCGCAAACAAAAATTTAAAGCTGCGTCCGGTTCCGAGAAACGGGAGTGTCTGCTAGCTTAAGACTCAAGCCAGCAGACACTTCGTGAAAACACGACCTACGACTTCCGAACGACTTGGATAATTGATATTACATTTATTGGCAATTTAATACCGCAAAAAAAATTTAAAGCTGCGTCCGGTTCCGAGAAACGGGAGTGTCTGCTAGCTTAAGACTCTAGTCAGCAGACACTTCTTGACAACACGACGTACAGCTCCCTAACGACTACAATAATTTATACCTTATTGATTGCCTAAATGTTTCGTTGTCCTGAAAAATATTTTCACTATACCAAAAGGAAAAATTAAATTTTATATTTTGCCGACCCTAATAAATATAAATTATAACTTTCGAAAATCAGTGAGTTGCATGTTACTGATTACTCAAAACTTAGCAACACTTAACTTGACTTAGAAGTCTGTTGAATTTTGATTTTCTATGTAAGTTCTAAGTGACGTTTACATTTTGAGATGCCATTTATTTGTTTCCATTTCATTTTGACATACAGATTGACACTTATTGATTATGATGCCAGAGTGTATGCGCTAAGTGGAGTATAATCGGTGCTAAATTGCCAAGTTTACGCCAAGTCAAGTCAAGTCTATGCTAAGTATCAGTAATGGGCCCTTAAGTCTGAAGCCAGCAGACGCTTCGCGAAAACACGTATGAACATACATGCATACATACATATGTACACATGTACAATGTACATGTTACCGCGCATACAATGATTTAAGTAATGCGTAAATTTAGTTGCATCAATATGTTGATTGTTTTTGTGTTGATGATGTTCGCAACTATAACGGTTTATGAAATACATGTCGGTCTTCTTTCTTTCGAAAATCAGAGAAAAGTTTGTGCATATATCGTATTTGTATTTTCCCGCTTGCGCGCAGGATTTCTGATAACGGGTACATATGTATGTACATATGTGCTTTAGGGTGTGCCGAGAAAAACAACTTTTCAATTTCCATCCTCTCAAATGTTTCTATTTTATTAAAAACAAAAAACCCTCACCAAAGATGGGTCCTATAACTCCACTCTACAGGGTACGATATTTTTATTTTATTTTCCCATTTCGTTAACATGGGAACAACTATTTTTTGTCCAAACTTGAATTTACTCAACTTTTTACGAAAATCTTTTATGTGCCGTTTTGCCTAGTTTTGAGGTCTTGTACAGGTTACAAAAAGTTTTTATGATTTTTTTCTAATCATATCATTTGAAAACACTCTTAATGTATTGCGACCTTAATTACGAATTTATGTTATTATTATATTGTTTTAGTTATGGCTATGTGAATTTATGCTTTATCATTTCAATACACTTTTTAAGTGTGAAATAACTGTTTACACAATTTCGTCAAAGAACACAACTTCAAATGGCCACGACTTTTGGACAGAAATCGTAATTATTTAGATGGTCTGTAGATTC
>JARSSU010025872.1:0-41243 GCA_029619165.1 Eurosta solidaginis | reverse complement strand
TAATGGCTCTGACATGCTTGAACACTCAGAGTATGTTCTCGTACCACTTTAATTTTTCTTCATCTGTTTTTTCCAGATGAATCAGCCATTTTGTCCACGACCGTCTGTCAAAGGTGTTTCAGGATTTAAGACACGGCTTCATATTTTTACGTTTAAAGGATTACTAGATTATACCTGAACCACTATCTGAAGATCATTACAAAATTACTAATTATTTTGCCAAAATTTGTCAACATAGAGACTTATACCACTATCAAAAAACCATGATACAAAAGAAGGGTAGTTCACTCAAAATTTTTTGAGGTATTTGGGGATTTTTGAAGTTCATAATGTTTTGTTGTTTTGTGCCAGAAGCGTTTGCCATACCGTTACTGTTTAGCGAAATTGTGTTTTTCGTGATGGAAATTTCCTTTAGGATGAAACGCAATGGCAATCTGAGACAATAATAATGTGCTTTAGCACGATTTATGTGTATATATATCGATTGAGAGTAAGTAAAACATGCAATTTTATTGAAAAATAGTGGGTAATGACTCATACATTGGTTAATGACTCATATTTATGTGCAGTCTTGACCGTAGACAGAAAAAAAGTACACGAAAAATCCTGGTGTTCTACAAGGCCCTAGTTATCATGTCCCTGAAGTAAATTATTTCTGAAAGCATATTGATAAAAAGTGTACCTCCAAGTCGGCACATCTATGTCAATACTAAAAGGGCACTATGATGTATAGGCGGCTGCCCCAAGGTGACCGCTGATACACTGGCAAAAACACTCTCATAACTATTTGTCTAACCTGCAGAGCTACAGGGTAATATTCTTCTAAGAATGGTTTAAAATTCTCTCCTAAGAGAAACGCTTGAGTTATACAATAAATAAAAAATAAAAAATGTGGACTTTTAGCCAATTTATCAAGAAATTGCGGTGTCGTTTTATAGAGACCTCCTTTGAGCAAGCAATTGACAAATGTGTATGTTTTGTCAATGTTCTGAGCAAACGTCCGGACACTTAAGAGGCTATATTCACTTGCTTTGCATAATTCGATCCTGTTTCTTCCACCAAAACAATTTTCAGGAGCTCGAAAAACTTATTAAAAACCTCATTTCTAGGCTGAATATTTTGTATTGAAATGTTTCCAAGGTCATTTTTTCTTTTTTATTTAAATAACTATGAAAGTAATTTGTCGTCTTCGTTAAAATGAAATCCATCAAGATTAGAAAAATCGTAACATTTTTCAATCTGGTAGCTGTTTTGTGATATTGTCATTGTCCCCGCAAACGTCAAGTGGCTAATGTCACCTAATGGAACTACTCCTTTTTTGTATCATGAAAAAAACAGTGACTGTATTTTGTTTATCAACCAAAAAATAAACACATTTATGAGCTAGTTTTCATGGCATACTGGTAATATCTTCAGATCTATTATTTTATTAGGATTTGATATGAATAGCTGATAACTAGATTTTTAAATTTTTGACTTATACCACTTTCAAAATCAAGGCCCAATATACGAATAGATATAGTGAAAAACTTATAAGACCTTGAAAAAAAGTCTCACTTCCTTGAAATGTAAGCCCCACATTGCTATCGCCGTTGAATCTGAGCTCCCAAATATGTTTTAACAATGATGTAGATGTTAAGTCGAGCTAGATTTATCACTGGCTTGATAGTAGTAAGCAATTCGTCTTGTCCTTGTTCACCGTTAAATTCACTTTCTTCACATAATTCGTTTTATTTTATTGGTTTTCTGATAGAGTGGATATTTGATGTATACTGGAACGATTTTCCGTCGTCTCTTGTCAAATTTGGTTTTGGCTACAACAAGTTTCTGCGTTCGAACAAACGAGAAATTTAACAGATGATTATTCAATGCCTGAACCGGTTTGTACTGTTTTGACTTCTTTGATCAGGTTAAAAAGGACAAATACTATCTGCAATCCTGAAATGCATGCATCTGCTAGAATCCAAATTATAAGTAAAGGATGGATTTCTTGTTTTTGCTCCACAAACAAAATGTACAGCTTTACCTCAGAAATTCGAGTGTGCGCGAATGCTAGCTTTATATGCAAGAGGCCGAATAAATGCAATTTTTTCAGGGCGTTGATATCAGAGCAAGAAGATGCGCGAGCAATCCACATCATTCGGTGAAAGTTTTGTTTTGTTCCTGGTAACACTTCTAGATATATGTTATTATAAATTTACTATATTTAGACTTCCTTAGACTTCTTAAGTAGTGTTTGCAAATTAAATATTATTTCTAATGCATCTTAAAACTTCAACACAGCAGCACAAAATATGAAATGATAACATAAATAGACGCATGACATTTTAGCATAAATTGCTGTAGGGCATATTGTATGAAAAGTATTATCTATATATCTATGACGCTTGTAGTTTATTCTTAAACTTTCTTCAAAAGTGGACTATTATTTACATATCTAGCAGCTTAAAATGAAACTAGCACATCTCAAATTTGCTGCAAAAATAACATGTTTGAGTGTTAGTTTCGAAGTGCAGCACATTACCATTCTCAAACGGAAGGCTACAGATTCCAATTTTTTAACAAAGAAAGGTAATTTTCAGTAACTTAGGTGGAAGAGTATATTCATTCTTATACAAAGCATATTTCACTTTGATGCAAATTATCGAATAAACAAGTCTTTCTGGTCCCTTGTTGCAGAAAATATACATACAGCGTTTTTTTATTCATTAAGAGAAAAATGTTAAAAGAATTTTGAATTTCAAATAACCATAAAAATATATTTGCAAAAACGCACATATTCGTTCAATCAAATAGGCTCACATCATACAAACATATTTCTCAATTCCTTTTCAGCAAGCATTCAGAATGTTGTGCGGGCATTCTGATGCTGACAAAACATTGGTTTGGCAGTGAATTATGAACTATGATGACGCCAACCCAAAGGCAAAAAACAATCTTCGTTTGTAATGGTTGTAAGTTCATGCGGAAAACTTTTTGTCTACTACCACAAATGAATATATATATATGAACATGAAGAAAAAGTACAATAATAGAGTGTAATAATAAGAACGGATTTGTAATAAAAAAAAATAACAAAAATACTTACAAACAGGAGCATCAAGGAAATAAAAAGCGGCGATAACCGCAGAATGTGTCACATTGGAAGAGTAGTAAGTATGTGTATATGTATTCTTAATGTCCACATTCAAATATATAATATTTGATACGCACCAAAATGCGTATAACTTTGAACAAATTTACAAAGAAGCTTAAAAACAAAATCGTTTTGTTGTTGTACAACTTTTTTCCAATTGACCTCTGCTGCATTTGTATTAGAGCTTACGATTTCTCGAATATGTTTCGAGAAGAGATTCTCGCGAGTCTCGCCTTCTCGCGAGATTCTCGAAACTATCGAATTACTCGTAAGGCTCGCGAGATTCTCGTGTCGAATTACTCGTAAGACTCGCGAGATTCTCGAATCTCGAATGACTCGTAAGGCTCGCGAGCTTTTCGAAATTCAACTTAATCGATTCATTAGCGTTTTTATGTAGAGCTTACGATTTCTTCTGGAGCACAAGCCAAAAACGTCCGCAAAACCACAAGTAAAAGCCCCGAAATGTATAGAATATTGCCAATGCAGCGACTGAATCGAAAGTCGAGAAGATCGCGAGTATTACGAGAATTCGAGATTCGAGAATCTCGCGAGCGTTACGAGTAATTCGAGAATATCGCGAGAAACCCGATTCTTGATGTCTCGTTGAAAATAAAATATTGCGCAACAAATTATATGTATAAATAAATATATTTTGAGTTAAATAGTCATTCAGATTTCTCGGTCTCGAAATCTGGCTGCTTCGAGAAAAAATCGTAAGCTCACTATTTATACTTATATATACTCAAGTATATAACATAATCTTGTACGTTTTTCAACAGATCGAGTATCGCAGTATAGAATTTGGGGAGTTTTATAAGGTACAATGAAAAAAAGCTGTCGACTTGTCCATCCTGTTGTTGAGTTCTTATACTTTTCGCAATAGAAATTGAAACTAATTTCGAAAAGGCTTGCAGGAAGCCCCTCCAATTTTAACTGCGATGTTGATGCAGGGCTACAAAGGTCATAGAAGATAAGCGACATAAGGCAGCTTATTTTCTTGCTCTACTTTATGCTATTTTGATTGTAGCGATAAAGACATTGTTCGATGTAGATGTCAGTATAGAAATTGACACGTCTAAGTATTTTCTTTCACTGCTCTAGTTACGCTGCAAGTTCCGTCTGAAAAATGCTACGTGATCTGGAAGTTTATAAGATCTTTTTATTTTCCGGATCAGCAGAGTGGCCTGCAGTGTTTTGCTTCATCCATCTACTGTGGCTCTAAGAGCCCTTTCGAAGCGCAGATAGAGAATCAAGAGTTTGTTCTAGCCACGTTTATAGCAGCTTACGCTATGCTCATTGCTACCAGGCACAGGCGAATTTGTGCGAAATGGCATAAAATGCAGCTGCCGGTTATTTTCACGACTGCTGTAGTGCTAAGTAGTAATAGCGTGAAATCACCTCTAATTTTTCTATGTAGGGGAGTCTTTTTGTGTAACTGTCACCGAAAAAGGCCTGCATGATATAGCGATAGGCGATCGTTGGAATACCAACGAGAGAGTGTGAAGACCTCACATACACCACATCATGTGTCGTCGAAACCTTCTTCACTGGCTAGGATGATTGCTAGATTTATGCAAGGTTTCTTCTACAGGATCACCTCACCTAGCTTAAGCTAGGTCCATTTGACACATTGTGCCTCTTACTTAATAAGTTCATATCTTTATTTCCCGCGTTGGCGGTTAACCCAGTATTTGATGCACAGGTATGTATGTATGTATTTCTGGCAGCAAGAATTCTTCAAAAATTAATTGGTTAAAAGTACTTCTGACTTGCGACATTGTCACTGCAAATACGTACGCCGTTAATTTACGCGACCCCCATCGAACTGCGGAGCCTTTGGCCCATGAACAGCGTCCCTCAGAGAAGTGACAATACCCCGCCCTGCGGTGTACCTCTGCCCATTGATTTCAGTTTTAGTTAAGACCATCCACTATCGCCCATAAAGGTACATTGTGTAAAGCCCCGGCATGTCTAAGAACTCACTTAGGCATACTCTTTAATTACAGACTTTCTCATTTTTGTAACCATCCTATGCAGTGTGCCATGTTTAACGCGACTTGTCTTTGGTGTGCTTTATGTACATTTCTATACCTCTCTAAGATTTGGCCTGCAGTCTTTGGTATACAAATGACCAAATTTTCTCTCTCTTGGTAGGAAAGCTAAACGAGCAGTTCCCCAAATATGCGGTACATGATCCAGTCTTATGCTATAGCTTAAATTTACTTACACCACTTTTTGGTGAGTATTTGTGAACACACTTACACATAAGGACATACATAAGTACGATTTACAGCGCAAACTTTATGTGTTGGAACGTGCGAATATTTTTAATTTGCGATTTTCTTGTTCTTATAAAATAAAAAAGAGATGGGAAATATATGTAAAAATGTCAATATGTTTGCATGTGTTATTAAAATTACTGCTTTGGGGCAAAGGTTCATAGTTTTCATTTGTTTTTAAGTATTTTTGAACATTCGTTTATTGCGTGAATTTATCTCGTCCATTTTGGTATTCATTCCAGTGCAGTAAGATAATGTTTTATTATTTTTTGTTGCATGAACTCAATTTTTTCTATTTCCTAGGGTTGCTCCTTTAAAACTTCATTGAAAAATTCCAATATTTATGCTTCGTTGAAGTTTGTCTAATATTTTTGGTGTAGAACATGAATAATCTTAATATATAAAAAACACGTATCACTATGTTTGAGGCCAATGGACTCCTAAACTTCTGAACCGATTTTGAATTTGTTTTGCACCCCGCGTGTAGTTCTATCTACCTTGAACATAGGATAGGTTACATCTCAGTTTATAGTCGCAATATTATTTTATTGCATTTTTTTTATTTGTTTGTACGTAATAATAAAGTTACGTATACGCAGTGGAACTCATATTTTCAGGTGGTGCGGATGTACTTCGTGTAATTAAAAATAAATAAATGTAAGGCGCGATAACCTCCGAGAGATCTAAGGCCGAGCTTCTCTTCCAATTTGCGTCGTGCTCCTCTTGATTTTCCCTACAAATCGGCGGACGGGACCTACATGTTTTATGCCGACTCCGAACGGCATCTGCAAGGCAGATGAGTTTTCACTGAGAGCTTTTCATGGCAGAAATACACCGGAGCGCTGCCAAACACTGCGAGGGGCGACCCCGCTTAGAAAATTTTCTTCTAATTGAAAACCTTATTTCTAAAATTTGATGTTGCTTCCGTGTAATTGCTTGGCGTTTAATTAAACAACCTGCTTATCAATAAAAATATTATAGCGAATGATATCAAGTATAGCACATCACCAGGCCGGCCGAGAGGGTGAGAGGCGGGGGGTGTTCTGAGGGGCCCGAAATTTAGAGGTACTATGAAATTTTTTTTAATTCAGGAGAGTCTTTAGTTGTGTAGAGGGTAATTTTCATACCCCTGTGTGACTAGGGTCTCGAGATATAGGCCAAAACGCTGAGCCAGTGAATGCCTAGACAGTGTTTATACAATATGGATATCAAATGAAAGCTGTTGATCAGTGCTTTAGTACAGAGTAATATATTATCCAGAGACGGACTGAGATTGGGATTAGGACTAGGACTGGGACTGAGACTCGGAGTGGGACTGGGACTGGGACTGGAATAAAATACATACCACCCTCTGGGACAGGCAATAAGGGATGCAGAATAATGAGAAGAAATTGAGAGAAGAGAAAAGAGAGAAGGAGATTGAGAGAGAGATAAAATGAGACGAAGATGGATATAGATGAAGCGAAAAAGACAGAGGGAGGAGTGAAGAAAAAGATTAGGAAAAAGTGAAGAGCAGAGTCAGACGAGAAAAAGCTTATTAAAATGTATGCAGATAGGCCAAATTTAGGGCAGGACAACGTCTGCCGGGTCTTCTAGTGTTTTAAAAGAAATGTGTATGTATACGTTGTCTTTTTCCGATGGATTACATAAATAACCTAGAGACAGGCTGAGAGCTGGCACTGGCTAAAAGAACTTTAGTTTTATAGAGAAAGGAAGTTATCTTCTTCTTCTTATAGCAATAAATACACACACGTAATGTTACGATTCGGGCCCTTAACCTGCTGGGGGCATTGGTATTGGCATAGAAACAGCTGAGATAAATTATATTAAGCTTGTTGTTGTGTAAATGATTGCGACGGAATGGCCTCAGAACGGATAGCAGTTGTTGGTGTCTGACAAAAATAACGTGCAAAAACTCTTCCCGAAAGTTGGAAATTATGCCGAAAATTTCTGTAAAAATTCTAATGGCGACACAATAACCGACGCGATCCCTAAAAACAAGCAAACTATCACAATTTGCAAACAAGGTTCTGTCTCGCATACTGTATGAACGACGAAAAGTCAAGGAACTAGTTGGACCTTGTTGGTGCGGCTTCGGATTGATAAATCTAGCATGTGTGGCGAGTCTAATTTTGTCACCACTGAGTAAGTCTTTGCAACTTTATTTACAGCATCTACAATGGAAGGTCGAAACTCTTTAATATCCACGACGTTGGCATTAGTCTACCGATTGCCCGGCACCCAAAATTACGGGGTTCGACATATATAAATGCTATAAAGAAACAAACTGGAAGGAGCTGCAGGCCTGCCAAAATAAGGAGCTAAGTATAACCATTTAAATATTCTTATGACGACAGAATACAATATGATGGGATACTTCCCATAAAGTAGATAAGAGAGATGCTGAAAGGTATGCGTGAAATTCCTAGAAACCTAGGCATCCTAAAAGACAGCTGATTGATGCGGCTCCAACTTCCATCGATATAAGGAAACATATCCTAACCATATTAAAAAGGGTGCAGCCATTTGTAAGAAAAGCATAAAAAGGCCATCAGCCTCATCTACAAAGAGTCGGTAAAGCGAGTAAAATCTTATGATCGGCGAATCCCGGAAGACGATATCGGTTTCCTTGGCGCAAGTTAACCCAACAAAAAAACTAATACCAGTGCGCTTTGTTGGTAGGCCATAACCGTTGGAACCGTTAGCTTTAGTCTTAGACTAAACAGTTATTTCGTTAACCTCAGGTTCTCTGCTTTGAGCGCTGATATGAACCTTCTTACTTACTAATTGTGGCTGAACCATTTTAATGGTCATGCCATGAATATTAATACATTATAAACAAGGACATCTGTGCCATCAGCACCATCACCATATTCCAATTTCTTATAATCTTCTACATAATTTTTATCGTGTGTACATATGCAAGTACGCGAGTAATTCGTGAGACCACAGTATGAGGACAATCCAATTCTCTTCCCTAGCCCTCAACTAACGCAAGGTATATAGCTTCAATTGATTATTATGGACGTCTACGTGAGTATCACTTCTACTGAATTGCGAGCAAAAAATGTGATTATCGTCGTCAGCAGCTTTTACTGCGGTTGCTAAATAAGAGCGACGACTCGAAATGCTTCCAGCTAAATGTGCACCGCTTTACATTCTTCTATTCGAAATATGCAAGCGTATTATGCGTAAAGTACCCACAGTCAACAAAACTAAATGATAAACTATCGTATAAACGCGTGATTGACAAAAATGTCTAATCAAATAACTAGGTGGGGTTCGATTGAATTGTAGGAACACGCTGATGAAAGGAACTCATAGGACTACATAACGATAAATTCTTTTACTTTAATTATCAATCATTTGTTGGCTGCAACATATTTAGTTTGGATAGAGGTTGAGTTTGAATAAATTATTAGTACAAGAATTACATTCTGGCCAGAGAAGACGAATTGTAACTTCATCTGATACTAACCAGTTTTTGGTTAAGACTTTTAAGCATTTTGCCTTAATTCCCGTTCGAAGTTACGCTGCTGGAACGCACATAATATGGAAACAGTTAGGTCTCTATTTATGCAAAAGACTCTGATGAACGGATCTCACAATGATATTTATTTATTTATTTTTAAAACTTACTAAATAACTTAATATGTATTAATATTTTAACTGTTTAAGAAAAAACTGAAGTTATCACGAGAATTCCGAAGTCCCTCTGCGCCTCTGATTCGCAGTCGTCCAATAGGAACAAGAGATGTGCCTGACAGTTACAGGTTATTTGGTTATAGTCACCGACTGAGATAATTAAATCCCGGAATAGTTCTGTGCATTCTAATGATAAGAAATTACCATATTACTCTCTAGTGTAGCACTCATGATCACAGAAATGAAATTATCAATAGGTAATACCACAACTGGATCTCTAACCAGAACTTACAGCTTACTTGAATTTCCCGGCTGTGCATTTAATCAGCGGAAAAACTGTTAAGAAAATGTTAACTTTACTAAGAGTGCAATTCACCAGTTCGTCATATCGCACACCCATATTAAAACAGCTATCAACTCAACAAGTTGCAATTTCAGAAAAACGGGAAAAATGTTTTTATGTGGACTTTCTTTGCTGATTAGTGGAGGTAAAAGCAAGTCGAATATCTTGTTGGCAGGTAACGAATTGGAAAGATCGGAGGCATCACTTGCTTCGAAATTTAAGATTTTTGAGTTAAAACTTTCTATTGATCTAGGCGTACATGATAGTAAACTGTGCAGTGGGGTTTGAGCATGCCTTCAAACCAAAACGATTTAGAAGTACAGACTTTCCTTACATGGTAAGCAAATATGTAAAGCCATGTGTATATGTGCGTATGTATTCAACACGGAAATTCTACTTATGACAAACTAATCGTTCAGTTGACGGTGGGGACTGTCGTGAACGTGCATGTGGCTTTGCTAAGCTTGTGGTCGCCAGCTCGTTACTGCATAATGGTTCACCAGTTTTACTGTTGGCGTTGTTATTGTAAAGAATATTGTGGGTTGTGCGTTAGGGTTACACGTTGCATACAAATGAATCAGATAGAGCATGTGGGAGCCCAATAAAAAATGTTAGTCTATATAAGGCTTATTTGAACTGTAAAGAGTATAATTTGTGTGGAATATTGCTTTTGTTTGGAGCCAAAAAGCAGAACAAAATGGAAGACAGTCACCCAATATCTCCAGATTGTGTTCGAAATTATGGAGTTGCAGTTTATATATACCGAACTAGAAAGAAAACAACTGATGTTCAGAAGCGAACCGAAAAATCGTCAAAATTTTTTTTCTAGTTTCTTTTTTTCTGTTTTTAAGAAACTTCTAGGAAATTTGTTACTAAAACTGTGCAATCCTATGACGTTAAAATGACACGGTGGTCTATGTAGTGACAGCTCATTTTATATAATCCCATAGAATACGAATATGAGGGAAAGGGGAAGAATACAAGAGATCGATATGTGAAAAAGCATTAAAAGATATATAAATTGAGGTTCTCTATTTGGAGGCTCTCTTATACAAAGAACAAAGTGATTACTGATGAATAAAGACAGCACACATGGGGTATGGGTACTTTATAGAGACTACAGATTCCGGAGCCTAGAGATCCGATTCAGCATAATTGCCCACACTCGTGCCTGATGCTGCCACCGGGATTTCGAAAAAATTTGACTTTTGGGAATTTTAAGCGGGGTCAGTAGCGGTGCTTCCCACTGCTAGTCATATCGTCAGGTTGCCTATGTAGTTGTTGGTGGCAATAACGACACTCCCCAAAGTCTGCGGAGTGTTATCGATGTGGTGGTCCTTCGCCGGGTGCAGATCCGGTACGTTCCGGTACCAAGTGAGACTATCTCGGGAATGTTTTTTATGACCACATGCGACCTTCTAAGCCATACCAACCTCCCACCTCCTAGATCCATAAAGAGTTCGGGGTCGCCAGATTGCTGTCTGTCTATTCGAAGATTGCTTTCTGTGAGCAGGTGTGTAAAGGCCGAGTATAGTAATAATCAGCTATGGGCAATTTTTTGACTGCAAATTGTCATTGTGCCTCAACGCGCTTTTTTTCTTCACAGATGCGTATGCGTGCCTTCGTTGCTACAAGGTTGTGGTTCGAGTCGATATTTGAACCTCGTAGAGTGCGCAGCTCCAAACGACTGGAACTATGCCTGTTGGTGATCACTACGTGGTCGATTTGGTTCGTGTACTTCAATCAGGAGGCAGCTAACTAATTTTGTGTATATTTTTATTTTGGAACCTTTGTTTCGAGCTGTGGCGAAGGTAATTATCCTCAACCCATTGGAAGACGTTGCATCGTATAAGCTAAGTTTTCTTATTGAAGGACCGACGACCTCTCCCACCCTGATGTAAAAGTCTCCCAGAATGATTTTAATATCATGACGGGGCAGTCATCGTTTGTTTTTTCTAGTTTTTCATAGAAGGAATCCTTGTCCTTTTCGCCTGCATAATCTACAGGTGTGTAAGCAAATATGTAAAATCGAGATATTGAAGACCTCGAGATAAGAATGACGCTATTACACAGCCGATAACGACAGGACTTGATGGCACAGTTTCTTTCCTACTACAAACCCAAAACCTTGGCCCTGACCTTCGCTTTTGTATACGAATTTCGCGTTATTATAAGACCAATATTTAATTTACAGACTTTTTCGGACAAAGTTTTGTTTCTAAGCTAACACTAATTTAAAATTCTTCCTATATGATACGTGGAGCAAGTAGAGAATCTACAAAATATTCGGTTTTCGGCGGAATGTTCGTTTAATAAATTATTTTTTTTTATACTCAGTTGAGCAGAGCTCACAGAGTATATTAACTTTTATTGGATAATGGTTGGTTGTACAGGTATAAAGGAATCGAAATAGAAATAGAATTCCATTTATCAAAATCATCAGGATCGAAAAAAAATTTGATTCAGACATGTCCGTCCGTCCGTCTACCCGTTTAACACGATAACTTGAGTAAATTTGAGGTATCTTGAGGAAATTTGGCATGCCGGTTCCTGGGGACTCATCTCAGATCGCTATTTAAAACGAACGATATCGGACTATAACCACGCCCACTTTTTCGATATCGAAAATTTCGAAAAACCGAAAAAAATGCGATAATTCATTACCAAAGACGGATAAAGCGATGAAACTTGGTAAGTAGGTGTGACCTTATGACGCAGAATAGAAAATTAGTAAAATTTTGGACAACACTTGGCCGTTAACACGATAACTTGAGTAAAATCGATATATGTTTACTAAACTTAATTCCCGTACTTATTTGAACTCACTTTGTATTGGTATAAAAAATGGCCGAAATCCGACTATGACTACGCCCACTTTTTCGATATCGAAAATTTCGAAAAATGTCATAATTCTATAGCAAATACGAAAAAAGGGATAGAAACATGGTAATTGGATTGGTTTATTGACGCAAAAATATAACTTTAGAAAAAACTTTGTAAAATGGGTGTGACACCTAACATATTAAGTAAAAGAAAATGAAAAAGTTCTGCAGGGCGAAATCAAAAGCCCTTGGAATCTTGGCAGGAATATTGTTCGTGGTATATATACTAAAGTTCGCCCAGTGATTGAAATTCAACCACAGGAAAGGAAAGGACAGGAAAGGAAAGGAAAGGAAGAAAAATCAATGGAAGGGAAATGAAAATAAAAGAAATGAAAGAAAAGAAAAGTAGAGGAATGGAAAGGAAAGGAAAGGAAAGGAAAGGAAAGGAAAGGAAAGGAAAAGAAAGGAGAAGAAAGGAAGGAAAGGAATATGAGTGGAAGAGAAATGAAAGTAAAACTAAAGAAAATAAAAATAAAATTAAAAGAAAGGAAAGAAAGGAAAGTAAAGAAAAGTAAGGAAAGTAAAGGAAAGTAAAGCAAAGGCAAGGAAAGGAAAGGAAAGGAAAGGAGAGAAAATGAAAGGAAAGGAAAGAAAAGGAAAGAGAAAAGGAAAGGTAATTAAAGGAAAGGAAGGAAAGGATAGAAAGGAAAGGAATGGAATGGAATGGAGAAGGAAAGGAAAGGAAAGGGAAAGGAAAGGAAAGGAAAGGAAAGGAAAGGAAAGGAAAGGAAAGGAAAAATAAAAGAATAGAATGGAAAAAGAAAGGAAGGAAAGGAAAGACAAGAAATAGACTTGATGCATGATCAGCTTTGTATTTTTGTTTAATTTTTATTGTGTACAAAGCAACTCCTTGGCCATGCTCACGATCCAGCATAGTACACAAAAAGCAAATACAAACACACAGCGTGTCTAGTATGAATAAGTGCATGTGTAGTGGTGTGACTTTTATGTTAAATATTTTATATTAAAATCATTTTTCAAATCTTTTTATTTATGGACAACAGTGCAGCTCAAAATTTCCTATCAATACATATATAATATGTATACCTTAGAATTATAGTTTAGCAGAAAACGGTTCCACATTTTTTCATCTTGTCTATTTATATATATGATAAATAAATTAGCGGTACCCGACAGATGATCTTCTGGGTCATCCTGGTCCACATTTTGGTCGATATCTCGAAAACGCCTTCACATCTAAAACTAAGGGCCACTCCCTTTTAAAACCCTCATTAATACCTTTAATTTGATACACATATCCTACAAACATATTCTAGAGTTACCCCTGGTCCACCTTTATGGCGATATCTCGAAAAGGCGTCCACCTATAGAACTATGGCCCACTCCCTTCTAAAAGACTCTTTAATACCTTCCATTGATATCCATGTCATACAAACACATTCCAGGGTTACCCTAGGTTCATTTTCCTACATGGTGATTTTCCCTTATTTGTCTCCAAAGCTCTCAGCTGAGTATGTAATGTTCGGTTACACCCGAACTTAGCTTTCCTTACTTGTCTTTTTCAGTAGTTTTTTTTGCACATTACTTGGTTTAAATTTGCATATTTAATAGCTTATCCCAATTCTTATCGAAACGGTTCACAATTACCTTGAAAATAATATTATATAAGTTCAGATCATATAATTTTATTGCTCTAATTTTAGAAAGTGGTTGAGACTAACAAATGTTGAATAAAGTTACAATACTATGCATATTTTCCCTACAGTGTTATGAAGTCTTCGTTCTCTGAGTTTTTCAGAATTACTGTTGTGCTTAACACCAAAAGTTGGTGCTCATCTTATAAAGAGCATAGGATGATGAGACATTGTTTTTGTTAGAAAAAGTTCTCGTTGGAAAATGCTTAAAGGTCGTCCAGCTGGTTTATGTCCTCGTGAACACGAAAACTGGATTCACCGCTATCTATTTGGCATGGTTGTAGTGGTGGATTTGTGATAGGAAAGCGACTATGTAGGCAAGTACTGTCAGTGAAACTTTTGAACAAACGTTCTGTCATAAAATGTATATCGGCAAAATTTATTATTTTAAGTATCATTAGTCTGCTTCCTTGTACCGGCAGAAGACAAGACCTACGAATAGAAAAACGAGGTATCTTTGGCCTAACAGCTGAAAGCTCAGCTACCGCAAAGGACCTGCATCAAATAGATTTCAGCTGATCGTCTTTGCAAGTATTTGAAACAGAGTCAAAATAAATAAAAAAAATACGAATCAAGCTAGTGGCTCCATTCCGGTCTTGTCTTTTCGCGTGAGCGGACGTGGGGTGTCATCCTTGGCTCAACGTCAATTTTGGGGCTTTTTTGCTTTGAGTGGAAAATTAAAATAGGCCTCAAGGTTGGCTTCGGTGCTCCCCTCGGGCGTTTTGGCGGAGTTAGGAGATGATGCGATACCTCCCTGACCGGAGTTAAGATGATATTCTTGCATTCATAAATTAGCTTAGGTTGAACTGGCCGGTCCATGAGGACCTCACATAGACTGATTGAGTCCATAGTGTTACCAGAAGTTTGTGTTAACGACCAAACTGAAAAACCCCATCAAAAACCAGGACTTATGTTATAAAATAACTCCTTCTTATTGGCAAATACTAGAAGCTTCCTAGGACTTAAGCCACTTGCTGCTTCTAGATATGACAGCTGTATCACTCATAATAGCTGGAGTCCTAGCCTGCAAGTGCAGGGCACGAGCGCAGAACATGCTCGATCATTTCCTCCTCCAACCCACACTTCCTAAATCTGCTATCACTGACCAAGCCTAATTTAAAAGCATGTGACGCCAGAAGGCAGTGTCCAGTCAGAAAACCCGACATGAGTCTGCAGTCCTCTCTTTTAATGATTGAAGCAACTTTGTTAGTCTATGGTTGTAAGACCTACACATAATTTTCGACAATATACAGCCCCGCGCTTGAACTGACGCCTTTCCCGCTTGGTCGATCATGCGCACCTCTCACCGCCGCTTATCTGGGCCCAGTCTAATTGGGACGTCTAGGGAGCAAGCTTCAAGGGAGTGCGCCATTTTTTAGCTAGTTCGTCCGCTTTTTATTCCCATCTATTCCCATATGCCCTGGGACTCAATATAGATGTATGCTTCTCCCTGTCGCGATTCCCTCCAGAGACTGCTTACACTCAAACACGCATTTAGATGCTGTGCTATGAGAGATTATTGCCTTAATTGCTGTTTGACTGTCAATATAAAAGTTAACACGCTGGCAGCTTAAGCTATTTTCTTCTAGAGTTACTACTTCTTTGGTTACGGCTAATATTTCCGCTTGGAAAACGCTACAGTAATCCGGAAGCCTGTAGGATCTGCTTATTTCCGTATCAGCACAGTATACCGCAGACCCTACTCCTTCCACTACTTTGGAAATCATCGGTGTACACATGTATCGCCTCGTCCGCCATTTGCGCACCCTTGCACCAACCGTCCACCTATATTGTCGGCCTAAGATCTCCCTCGAAGCGCAGATAGGGAATCAGGTAGTCTGTTCGTCTTTGATTGATGACGCTATAATACTATGGCCATATGGTCGGCGTCAAGTGTCCCGAGACACCGAGGCTGGTTGCGGTTGTTAATGCTATGTTCTTTGCTACCAGGTCTACGGGTGGAATGTGCAGAATGGCATACAGTGCAGCCGTCGTGGATTTTCCAGGGCTCCCGTAATGCTAAGCATCGATATTTAGGTATGTTGTTTATTGTGTGGCTTTCCACCAAATATTGCATTCCTAACAGGAATGGAGAACTATACACATCTATATAGAAGGAAAAAAAACATGGTGTCTAGCCCCATTAGGAGAACAATACAAAATGATATAGAGGGAGATTCTCGAAATTTCCTTAAACAAAGAAAATTGAAACTACAATTATAAAAGTACATTAAAGAATTCGCGTTGGCTTTGTAGTTTTCGGCCAAATAATTCTAATCTTACTCCCCTGCATCCGGTATTATTACATACGCGCAATGAAGTTACTTAAATATCAACAAAAAGCTAATGGCTCTCTCCCGATACAAATACTCAACTATATTGATCATCTTACTTAACTCCCATTAACAAGTGTTTACCAAAAGGAACCCACAGTGGAAAGAAAAACTTTAGAGGATCCATTTTCTCCCTCTTTGAGCAAAGAAAGCTTGCATTCCCGATGGAATTCATTGGTTTGCAAAATTTTTTTGATCCCACCTCATACTTATCCAGAGATCGTTGAAGAAGCTTGCAGGATCCACTTTCTCCCTATTTGGAGAGATAATGCTTGCTTTCTCATCGTAAATCATATGCACATTTTATACGAATTTGCACATACTCCCTACCGAGCCATCGCTTCCAGGATAAAATATTTCAGAAAAGCATCATACTGATAAATGAATAAATACAAGTCGCGATAACCTCCGAAGAGATTTCAAGGCGCACTTTTACTTCAGTTCGCCTCGTGCTCCTTATCTATGCATCATACTATTTAGCCTAAGATATGCAAAATACTAGCGTACCTGGAACACTTTATGCATTTTTTCTTCCTTTTCTTCACTTTTTCTTTCTATTCTTGTTCATTTCTTATTCCATATTCCACTCCTCCTCACTCCCACTCGCACTCCGACTTTCGCTTCCACTCCCACTTCACTCCAATTCCCACACCCACTTCCACACTCACTCCAAACCTCAATCTTACTCACACTCCCACACCCACCCCCACTGTCACTCCCACTTTTGCTCCCACTTATGCCACCACTCTCACTCACACTCCCATTTCCACCGGCACTTCCATTCCCACCTACAATACCGCTATCACTACAACTCACGTTCTCACATCCACTTCTATAAAGTATATTTATAACCTTCATGAAACTGGTAGTCTAAATTCAAAGCAAATTTGAAAAAAAAGACCAAATAAAATAAATATTTCCTAAAGAGCAGACCCCATTGGTTAGAGTAGAGAGTAGCTTCCTATTTAACACTTTTAGTCAATTCAGTACATGAAATCATTCAAATTATTATTTGCCTGGCCCACAGCACATGCATGAGAAAACACCTCTCAATCGGTAGAGTATTTATAACTTTATCATTATTATATGCCTGAGACCTTAACGGTATTCTTTCTCTTTTCTTTTTTGCCTGATAGGAGTCAAATTTTTGTGACTAAGGACTGTGTTTGCTGGATATTTGCAGACACAGTGTGCACTCAGTTTTATTTCTATGCAGCTTTCCCTATATATTTTTGTTGATAACAAGGAGGAGAGAGGGAGAATAGAGTCATAAGCAAGAGAAAACAAAAGCGGCTTTACCGATTCGTTGTATTTTGGCGGCGAAATTAAGGCAAATTCAACGAACCCCGTGATAGAACGACTGGTGAATTTTAATCAGAGAAGAAGACTGGGGAAGTTTACGGATCAGAGGGAGAAGAAGAGCGCTTGCATATTACCGTTCAGCATTAAAAATTCTCTAACACATGGACCATGAGGCGGTAGAAGTACGCCGAACGCAATTCAAGAATTTTTTTTGCGAGAAATCTTCGGTACCGCAACCACTTTGAGGAGGAAGCAGTTTCAGACAGCAGAATGAAGCAAAAAGGTATAACTATTGCAATGGCACTACACCCATCCCAGATAGATTACTTCTGTAACTTCTAGTGTTAAAAAGAGAAACAGCCAAATCCTCTTTACGCTATCCACTTTGTGACTTTGTTGAGTTTTTGAGGAGGAAGCAGTTTCAGACAGCAGAATGAAGCAAAAAGGTATAACTATTGCAATGGCACTACACCCATCCCAGATAGATTACTTTCTGTAACTTCTAGTGTTAAAAAGAGAAACAGCCAAATCCTCTTTACGCTATCCACTTTGTGACTTTGTTGATTTAACTCGAGTTTAATCCGGCCTTTGGGCTAAGAGGAGAAGTAAAATTTTACCTAAGTAGCCAAAAGCTAAATCGAGCTCATCTTTAACTCTAGCTTAAACTGGCGTTGAAAAATCTGGCTTTAAATTTTTATATGTAATACTCCTATATTACTGCAAAAGGCTAGGTCATTCCCAAACAGCAGAGAACCGATATATTGCTGTTTAAACGTTTTTGTTTTCGTATTCAGTAATCGAATGTACCTAAATTGAAATTTTTTTGTTGTCACACTTATGCTGCTACAATCACAAAAATTTTATAGGCTGCCTTGTTTGATTTCGAATTTGAAACTCATTGCGAGCATTTTCTATTAGCAATATAGGAGTATTACATATATGAGTTAATTCAATAAAAAAATGTTATTTTTATATATGTATATGTACATAGAAATAAAGCTTTTAACGAACAATTTTATTTTTCAAATATCATTTTAGTTTTTAAGTTGCAGTTGCATGTTTGCTCAAAATGTAGACTTCCGGCAGACTACGTAAGTTTTTTATTCCAGTTACATGAAGGATATATAAATATCGATTCGATTATGATTTAGGTATAATTATACTTCCTGGATGCATCACCGATCTCTTTTTTAAGGGGTGGAAGAGTTCCGATCCAGACAATTAGAACTCTCTGGTGCTATTGGTTATCAGGGCAGCGTTTCATTCATCAGGATAATTTTGTAATACCATTATCAGACTTCTATTTGATATAATCTCAAGCTCTCCACCTTATAAACTGTCTACCTGTAGTTGTTTCTTTTGTAAATGGCTTCTCGCGTTTTAGCAATGGCGGTAGCGCACACTTAAGTTTTCATTTCGCGTACTCTAGGTAGCGTTCCTTGATATTTAACACAGCCATTATCGATTTATGAGCTGCAGTTGATAGGGCGTATGACTAACGTTTTATTATACTGTAACGAATTTACTGCGAATTCTCGAATTTGCCCTTCTTCTAAGTTCGAATCACTAAACTGTTGAATAAATAACTCCAATATTGTATAGTGGAAATATGGCCCTTATTAAAGTACTTCACAATAACACTTATACTTTGCAACTAGCTTTCTTAATAACCAAACTGACTGATAGCTTAAATAAAACTGAATCTCGCCTCTACTGTTGTCGCCTTTTTATACTGTCTAATTTCCTCGTTGCATATTTCTAGGCTTTTCTAATTCTAAAACTTACTAGTTAGTTATAAATTTCTCAGCTACAACTACAGATGTATAATTTTTATAGCTTCACTCATACCCCATGCGCTTGTATGTGTGAGCGACACTTCCACAATTATAACTGCATGCCTTTAGGATCATCTCAGATAAGATATATGCACGTGTTTGTGCACTGTTTCTCCCTGCTTGTACTTACATATATATAGACATAATTTTTTGATTCGTTTGTGTAGATACATAATGATTGATTTATGGATGTGCATGCAAGTCACTATTTAGCATGGGCTTAGAGATGGCAGTACCCCTTAGTGTTGCTAATATTTGTAACAGTACCTATGTAGGTAATGCCATATCCATCCGCCTGTCCCTACATCCGTGAGCTAGTGTGATACATAACTTGCACAGAAATTGAGATACCTGTAAGAAATATACTGGCTAATATAAACCGAGATTAGATTTGTATTGAAAATGGGCGAAAACGAATATGAGCTCGCCCCTTTTTCGATAGCAAAAATTTCTAAAAATGGAGAAATTCTATAATTTAATACCAAAAACAGATAAAGTGATGCAACTGGATATTTCGGTTGACTTTATGGGTGGCTGACACCGCTCGCAGTTAGTAGAAGAAAATTTAAAAGTCTACAAGCTGGAAATTAAAAGCCATTGGATATATGATGTTAAAATTTTCCTTGCTATTTTGTACCGACTGATTGATTGTTAGATTGAATTGAAAATTTTCAAAATCCATGATTTCTCTGAAGTGAATAAGTCTCGGCCAATTGTTTGGGTTAGATTGGGACTTCTTCACATCATGACCTTCCACTGCTTAAATTTAGTCTCTCATCTAATTAAATCTTAGCAGTAAAGGAATATACTAGCAAACTTGGTTAAATTTGAAAAATTATTTTTTTTCACATTTCAATTAACAATATTTTGATGCTTAAATTATGCAAGGAGGTGTAAAAGTTCAAGATAGTAGGGCACATTGTACTTTTACGAAAACTCAGCATAAGTAGGTACAATGTACATATATATGTATGTAAGTATAAAAAGTAGTAATAAAATAGAAATTCCAAAACATCGAAATGCATACTTGTAGTGTAGAAATAACAAGGTTAAATCTGATGCTTACCAAAATGCTCCCACTTATTCTGACATTGCATCACTAAGATATAGCATTGCGAAACTGAAGGACATTGCGTGGGAAGCATAAATATAATATAAGCATGTTTCAGTTCAGGGTAACAAGACCAAAAATACTGTAGCGAATATACATAATTGGCTCACTTTTTGTGTTAGGGTGGCAAGGATTTACATCATCTGTTAGCATTCAATATAATGGTATATGCTGGCAACATTTAATATGCAAACGTGCAATAAACTTTTTTTACAAGTTCTAATTTACCACAACAGTGAGAATATCAATAAACTTGGCTCAAATTAAATTGGCGAAGATTAAGGCCGCACTTCTCTTACAATCGCTTGCATGCTGTTTTTGAATAATGATAAAAAATATACACAATGGACCTATTAACTGACTATTGACTTAGGATAAGTTAGATTGAACTCGCTGGTCAATAAGAACCTCACACAGACTAAATGGGTCCATTGTGTTACCAAAAGTTTGATTAATGACCCAACTGAAAAATCTATCAAAAATCCGAAACTGTGTTTTAAAACTACTCCGTCCTCTTGAAGAATACTAGATCATTTCTAGGACTTACGCCACTTGTTGCTTATAGATCTGACAGCTATATCACTCTTAATAGCTGTAGTCTTAGCCTAGCAATGCGCAGAGCACGAGTACAAGACACGGTCGACCTGTGTCTCCTACAATTCTTCCTTACCAGAGGGGAGTCAATATTCCTCTCTTTTAATGATAGAAGGAACATTGTTAATCTTTGGTTGTAAGACATGCACATGATTTTCCATAATTTACAGTCCCGCGTTTGGTCCACACTTTTCACTCTTGGTTTTGCCTTCTCTTAATCTCGTTCAATCCATGGGACGTCTATGGAGCAAGCTTTGAGGAATGCGCCCGTTTTTAGCCAGCCCCTCCGTGTTTGTCATTTCCAATCTATTCCCATATGCCCTCGAACACAATACTGATATACGCTTCTCCTTATTCCGTTTCTTTCCATGGGTTTGCTAGCACTCTAACACGCATTTCAATGCTGTGCTATGCGAGATAATTTCCTTAGTTGCAGCTTGGCTGTATTTAGAATAGTTGATGTGGCTGCAGTTTAAGCTATTTTCTTTCAGTGTTTCTACTGCTTTAGTGAGGGCAACTACCTCGGCCTGAGAAAGGCTACAGTGATCTGGCAGCCTGCGGGATCTGCTTATTTTCGGATCAGCACAGTATACAGCAGATTCTGCTCATTCCACTAACTTGGACTAAGGTGTATGGCCTCGCTCGTCATTTAAACACCTTTCCGCCAAAAACCTACCTCTATTGTGGCTGTAATAGTGCTTTCAAGAGCAGATACAGAATCAGGTAGTTTTTTCGTTCTGCAATTGATTCCGTTAAAATGCCATAACCGCATGGTCTACGCTCAAGCTGCCCCGAGGTATGGAGCCTCGTTACAGTTATTAACGCTATGTTCGTATGTTCGAGGAAACGAACATACGGCAAGGTATATATATTTCGAAGCGCCTAATCCATCAAAGAGCTAACATTTGGAAGGTACTTTCCACTTGTGACAAGTGCAGCATCATCTGCTTAAGCCACAAGTTTGACGGATACCTAATTTAACCGCATGAGCAGTTGATAACTAACTTTCTCAGCAAAGGCGATAATACCCCTTCTAGCGACGTGTACCCGTCTACTGATTTTGAGATGTTAACAGTATTAAGCCTTATCAACTTAACTCTATTGTATCCATAGACATCTGCCACAGTAATCCTTGCATCTTCTTTGCGTCGAAACTACTCAGCTACAAAGCAAGGTTAAGCCCTAATCAGTGACGGTAACTTTAGATCCGAAAGTTGAACCGAATCTGATTTCCTTGCATAACAATGAAATGAGACAACCACGTTTTACACAGAAATAACTGCTGTCTTAATTTTGGGCTAGCGCAACTGTTATATTGTAGGGAATACCATCGAGTAAAATTGTTTCCGGCCGATACAGTTCTTGTATGTTCTTGGATAGGTATTGTGTTCAGTAGCTTGTTGAACGCCAAAAATAGACCAAAAAACCAAAAGAAAGAGATAAGTAGAATTGCGAACAAAAATTTCATTTTGTGGAGTTTATTCTTTAAGGAAGAGGTAGCTCTGTTTCAAAATGGAATGCTAAAACATAGTTTATTTCCAAGGGCGGCAATGGCATAGAAGAAAAAGTAGTAGAACAAATTTTGTATGTCAAAAAACTTAACAAGTTTTTTTGTATTCAATACTATTTGTATTAGTTACTTCTCTCTGCAAAAACTAAAAGCTTTTGGTCGATCTAACATGCATACGGGCTACGACAATTTGTCCCCATGAAAACATGACCCACTCTGATTACATTAACTTATATGTAGATGGAGTGCTGTGTGATTTTACTTATAACAGCTCTCCACGTACATTGTTTCCCCATTAAGCCTTCTATATTACTGCATACATTATAAACATGTTTGTGCTTACACATTATCCTTCGCTCCATAGAATATAATTTTAATGGTATATACCAATACCACACACTACGCCTGTTTTTATATTCTACACATAGAAATCCCCCATAGAATACAATACTTATACTGACAGCTTACGCTTACGCTTACATATTACGCTTCTACTCAAGATTCCCTCATATCCTGGCAAAAAAGTTACACATCAAAAAAACCCTCGTACCTCGAGGGGCATTACAATTTTAAAAGTGCCAGTTTAAATCACAGCGTGGGGACGAAATTAGAACAAGTACTTTGCCTTAATGTGATAGCTCGGCATCAGTTCGGAAAAAGTTTGGTTCGCTGAGAGATGGTTCGCACTATTTTACGTTAGGTTCAACTGGCCATTCCATGAGGACCTCACGTAGACTGAACGAGTCCGTAGTGTTACCACAAGTTTGTTTTAACGACCATACTGAAAAACCTAGCAAAAACCAGGACTTATGTTATAAAACAACTCCGTACCCTTGGCTAATTCTAAAGCTTCCTAAGACGTAAGGCCCTGCTGCTTCTAAATATGACAGCTGTGTCACTCCTAATAGTTGCAGTCTTAGCCTGGAAAGCACAGGGCATAAGAACAGAACGTGCTCGATCGTTTCTTCCACCAATCCGCACTTCCTGCATCTGCTATCACTAACCAAGCCTAATTTATAGCATGTGACGCCAGAAGGCAGTATCCAGTCAGAATATCCATCATGAGTCTACAATCGTCCATTTTTAATGATAGAAGCAACTTTGTTTCTAATCTCTTCCAGGGTTTCTACTGCTTAGGTTACGGCTAATGCTTCCGCTTGGAAAACGCTACAGTAATCCTGCAGCCTGTAGGATCTGTTTATTTCCGGATCGGTACAGTATACCGCAGATCAAGTCCTTCCACTACTTTGAAGCCATCTGTGTACACATGTATCGCCTCGTCCGCTATTTGAGAACCCTTGCGCAAACCGTCCACCTCTATTGTGGCCTTAAGGTCTCCCTCGAAGCGCACACACACCATTTTATTAAGCAGCATTTTAAGCAGTTATAAAAAGCTGAGAGAAATATTCCAAGCCATATTGGAACATAAAAATACAAGCTCAATCAAATTCATTGTTTTAAAGTTAATAATTACTTCTTAGGAATACGAGTGAAGATGATGCTGCTCTGAAGCATGTGCGCTCCCTATCGTTAAATGTAGAAATATTTTAATGACATATAGCAGTAGATAAACAAGAGCTTGACGGTTTCAGTAAGATATATATTTTGTCCCTACATTTGTAAATTTCCTTTCCTTTCTTTTTTTTTATACTCAGCTCAGCAGAGCTTACAGTGTATATTACCTTTGTTCGCATAACGGTAATCCGTAACGGCATAAACTAATCGAGATAGATATAGCCTTCTATATATCAAAATGATCTGGGTGAAAAAAGAAATTCATTTAGCCATGTCCGTCCGTCCGTCTTTAAACACGATAACTTGAGTAAATTTTGAGGTATCTTGATGAAATTTGGTATGTAGGTTCCAGGGCGCTCATCTCAGATCGATATTTAAAATGAACGAAATCGGTCTACAACCACGCCCACTTTTTCGATATCGAAAATTTCGAAAAACCGAAAAAGTGCGATAATTCATTACCAAAGACGGATAAAGCGATAGAATATTAGACAAATTTTGGACAATGGGCGTGGCATCTCCCACTTTTAAAGAAGGTAATTTAAAAGTTTTGCAAGCTGTAATTTGGCAGTCGTTGAAGATATCATGACGAAATTTGGTGGGCACCTATTTCTGCATGTGTGCTAAATAAAAATTAGCGAAATAGGATGACGAACACGCCCACTTTTAAAAAATTATTATTTTTTAAGTCAAATTTTAACAAAAAATTTAATATCTTTACAGTATAAAAGTAAATTATGTCAACATTCGACTCCAGTAATGATATGGTGCAACAAAATACAAAGATAAAAGAAAATTTCAAAATGTGCGTAACCCCGCCCTTCTTCATTTAATTCGTCTAGAATACTTTTAGTGCCATAATTCGATCAAAAATTTACCAATCCTTGTGAAATTTTGTAGGACATAGATTTTATGACGATAATTGTTTTCTGTGAAAGTGAGCGAAATCGGTTGAAGCCACGCCCAGTTTTTATACACAGTCGATCGCCTGTCCTTCCGCTCGGCCGTTAACATGATAACTTGCGCAAAAAAACGATATATCTTAACTAAACTTAGTTCACGTACTTATCTGGAGTCACTTTATCTTGGTATAAAATATGGCCGAAATTCGACTATGACCACGCCCACTTTTCCGATATCGAAAATTACGAAAAATGAAAAAAATGCCATAATTCTGTACCAAATTTGAAAAAGAGATGAAACATGGTAATTGGATTGGTTATTGACGCAAAATATAACTTTAGAAAAATCTTTGTAAAATGGGTGTGACACCTACCATATTAAGTAGAAGAAAATGAAAAAGTTCTACAAGGCGAAATCAACAGCCCTTGGAATCTTGGCAGGAATACTGTTAGTGGTATTGCATATATAAATAAATTAGAATTAGCGGTACCCGACAGAAGATGTTCTGGGTCACGCTGGTCCACATTTTGGTCGATATCTCAAAAAGCCTTCACATATACAACTAAGGGCTACTCCCTTTTAAAACCCTCATTAATACTTTAATTTGATACCCATATCGTACAAACACATTCTAGAGTCACCCCTGGTTCACCCTTATTGCGATATCTCGAAAAGGCGTTCACCTATAGAACTAAGGCCCACTAGGTTTTAAATAATCATTAACACCTTTCATTTGATACACATGTCATACAAACACATTCTAGGGTTACCCTAGGTTCATTTTGCGAAATGGTGATTTTCCCTTATTTGTCTCCAAAGCTCTCAGCTGAGTATGTAATGTTCGGTTACACCCGTACGTAGCCGTCCTTACTTGTTTGAGCTGTTGATACTTGTCACCCTGTTGGCGCTCAATTTCGCACTATCAGCGTTCCTGCTGCCATTTGCTGTTACTTGATGCTTTCTGCTTGACGCTGCCACTGACGTTAAGCGTAAGTGTGACCATGATTAATGGCGTGTTTCATTTGACATTTTAACAAAGTGTTAGACGTCTTCCCTACTCTTGCTCCTTCTACTGATCTTCCATCTTATTTTGGTGTTTCTACATTTTCCCCTTCTTGTAGATATTTTGCGTGTATATTACATACTACAAGTAATTTTGTAACTCTACTGTAAATGGCATCTCTGACGTTCATGAGAAAATATAAATGCATTCTGATGGTCTGATGACAAGCTAGTGTGTACATTTACGCCCCATCATACATAATTTACATATATATGTACATTAGGGTGGGCCGATTTGTATGGACGAAAGTTAGCCGATACCGCGCCATCGATTTTTCGATAGGATTTGGGTTCAGGAAAAAGTTCCACTACGCATACCCAAAAATTAATTTTCGAACCTGCGAAATTTAATTTTTTTGACTTTTTTCCGACTTTGTTTTTTAAGGTTTTTTTCAGGACCTACTAAAGAATTTTCATATGTATACCCTGTCCAACCCAAAAACGTTGGCGTTAAACACTTTTTTGAAAGAAAAAAAAATTTTACAATCAAATGGTATGCTTAGTGGAACTTTTTTCCTTAGCCCAAATCCTATCGCAAAATCGATGGCGCGATGTCGGTTAATAAACCGACTCAGTCTAATGTACATATACGCGATTGTAAGAGACATTTTTTGCGTGCTGCACTGCACTCAAAGTTGCTTCTGGAACTTAATGTTAATAAGTGGAAACGATTTTCGAAACAATTAAAAATCACATTTCATCCAAAAACTTGGTTATGAATATTTTCGAACATCTTTCTTTACGGTATGAAGGAATCTATAATGCAAGCATAAGGTAAGTGTAAGCGTAAGCATAATCTCTGGAAGTGATATACAATGTAGGAGTTCAAAATGTAAGCGTAAGGATGCCACCATATTCTATCGTAATATGGAACAATGTACGTAGTAGAATTGATATGAGGGAAATCATAGAGCAAATCAATTTACTTTCCGATTAGCGGTGAATAAATTGCCTTGCAGTCTGGCCAGTCGATATTTGACATTTTGAACTTTATCCACAAATATTTAAATTTCTAATGAAACTCGTCGCACACTGTGATTACCTAAAATAAAATTTTGAAATGAATGCGAACTATGATGTCTTATAGGCTTAAAAATATGTTCGTTTAGGCAGACGACAACGCTAAAAAGCGACATAATCAATTTTGGTAGATAAAATAAAAAGAAAAAAGTATAGGTTTCCGAATTATTATAAAGACCGTCTCTAAACTTAAAAGTCTCTACAGCTTTTCATGATCGGGTGCAGTAAAGTTATTCACGAATATAAAGCCTTCTCAACGTAACAACTATTGGAGAGTTAATGGAAACAAACGTAAGCAGAAAAACTTTTCCATGATAATAGTAGGTACAAAGGAGAATGAAAAATGACAAAGGAAAAACAGAGCATGTGAAGAAAATGAGACGGAAGAAGAAGGGAAAGAAAAATCTATTTAATAGCACTCTCGAAAATGACGTTGATGATAATAGAGAAGGCAAGCAAGACAAGAAAACAAAGGAAAGTTATCGATGTTTCATCGACGAGCTTTGACTTGTTTTCGAAAATATATCGATTTACTATCGAAAGGTTGTCGATTAGATATCGAAAGCTATTAATACAATATAAAAAGTTAATCAGTTTGTTAGCTATTATTTATTAAAAAAAAATTAATTATTTACCATTTAATAATTATTTGGCAACCTTTATTTACTAAGCGATGGTTTGCCGGCTCGAGGTTAAATATTGATTTTTTAATAAAAACAACAAAGTTTTTAATTTTATTTTGCGATATATTTCGATTACGACTTCGGTAATCATCATCAGGGGAACTATAACAAATATAACATTATTTATAATAACAACTTAAAATATTGACAATAAAATTATTACATACATTTTGTTTTAAAAGTCTGTTCTGTTTTACGCGGAGCTTTCTACTGTCGATTTGATAGTTAATAAATGTCTAAATATGTGGACGGAGCCGTCAACATCGGTTTTGTAATTTAGTCGTATGTTAGGTGGTGTGTTATTTATATGCAGCATTGCCAATGTGAGGCGCTTGCTATAGTTTGACTCTTGCTGGAGAATAGTTACATTGTTTAAATCGGAGAGTGGCCGCTACTCGCACAGTGGGCCAATAAAGCTGTTTTATAAGTATTTGACTGTGGGTTTTGTTTAAAGTCTGACTTGTGCTGTGCTAGTCTTGTTTTTAATTTGACTTGGTCGTCCCTACGTAGACGCGATCGCATGATTCACCATCATTGCCATTACATACACAACATTGCTTCTTCCATGTGAGATATTTTAGCTTTCTTGTTGCTAAAAATATTTTTAATGTGTTTTTCGGTGTATTAGCTATTTTATACGTATTTTTATTGTAGCAGTCAGACTTTGCTAAATGCTCTGCAAGATTGGTAACATATAATATTGACCTCGAGCCGGCAAAACCATAACTTATTTATTTTAAAATTATCGAAATTACGAAAAAGGTTATCTAAATCATATTGAAAAGTCATCGATTTGTTATCGAAAAATTATCTGTTTATTATCTAAGTTTAATTTATTTGTTACCGATTTGATTATGGATTTATTATTTGGTCTTTGTTGATAAATAGTCGTATTTTTTTCCATTGCTCGAAATTTTATATATATCAGAAAAGGAAAATTTTTCGTTTATTTTCGCCCATTTAAATATAAATCTATTATATCAGGAAATGAACTGCTGGATTTGGCGACACTATTTCTTCCCTGAAGCGCAGGCCGCTGTGCAAGCACAAAATTTGTGCATAACAGTATCTTGTTAAAAATCTTCAGCAGGGATTATTGGCTGCGGTCGGATAGATGATCTTGAGTTAAATAATAGGTTTGGAGGGGTGATTTTAAAGACTGAAGCCTTGAGGTCCTTTTTAGACTACCTGAATAATGTAGTGTCTTCGAGGCAGTAACATTAGCTGACACGAAATTTCTGTTTGGATGGAAAATTCACTTTCGTTAGGGACATTTTTTTTAGCGATCTCCAAGCGGTCAATAAATTCCTTGGCTCTTACACATTCAATTCTGAGCTGACACTTAATTCTCTCCGATCCCTTCAGGAGGTAACTCAACAGAACCGTAAAGACCTCATATGGGTTACAGTATTCAGCGATATTGAGGTAATATGTATTGCAGACGAACTTGCTAGGAAGGGCACGACCAAGCAGATTACTGAGAGAGAACGCTTAGGTATACCATTTGGCACATGTAAGCTACAGAAAATAGAGTGCATTTACCGTCAAGCCATCGATTGCGTGATACCGGAGTGTCGGAGATCTAAGCAAAACTGACCAAAGCCTTAAGAGATTCTCCCACGTGTACACCTTACGTAAAGGACAAAGTTGGATGCTTTCATCTGCAACAGCCCTGCGTTAAGTTGCAACAAATTAGCGCTGTTTAATAGCTGCCTCTGTCTTGGTTATCTACACCAGATCATAGAGCGAGACACTAAGAACTTGATGGAATTTATAAGGACTTCTAAATGTTTCAAAGAGCAGTGATAACTGTGTTTTTTGCTATCGCAACCAATCCAATGATATTGGCATATGTTTGACTCCATATCAGTCCTTCCACCTTGACTTACCTAACTTGATTTTACGGAAAACTAGAAGAGCCAGCGGAGGTTTTCTGACCTAAATTTGTCCAAGCTGCATACATTTTAATAAGCTTTTTCCGTCTGACTTTACCCTCCCCCTCTTCACTTTTTCCCAATCCTTTTATTCACTCCTCCCTCCGTCTTTTTCGCTTCATCTATCTCCATCTTCGTTTCATTCTATCCCTTTCTCAATCTCCTTCTCTCTTTTCTCTTCTCTCAATTACTTCTCTTTCTTCTGCATCCCTTATTGCCTGTTCCAGAGGGTGGTATGTATTTTATTCCAGTCCCAGTCCCAGTTTTAGTCCGTCTCTGGATAATATATTACTCTGTACGAAAGCACTCATCAACAGCTTTCATTTGTTATCCATATTCTATAAACACATTCTAGGGGTACTCGGGTCCACGTTTCGGCCTATATCTCGAGACCCTGTACGTCGATCGCAACTAAAGCTATTTAGTAACCACCGCGTGAGGTTTACGCAACTTGTGTGAAATTTTGAACAAAATCGACCGACGCATCTCTTCAAACACCGGCGACCAACGATCACATTTTTAGCCTTTCTTTTTATATATATATAGATTTTTATTTTTCACACTTCACTATAATATTAAAACGAAATGCAGATTTTCGTTTCTTTTGAAATTCGGCTTTAAAATTGCACATGGAACAACTAAAGACTCTTCTGAATTAAAAAAAATTTCACAGTACCTCTAAAACGCGGGCCTTCTCAGAAACCCGGGCCCGGGGCTAATCCCCCCACCTTCTCGGCGGGCCTGTTGATGTGCTATACTTGATATCATTCGCTGTAATATTTTTTATTGATAAGCACCAACCAATTACACGGAAGTATATCCACACCACCTGAAAATGTGAGTGCAGGTGCGTATACGTAACATTTTATTATTACGTATAAACAAATAAAAAATTTGCAATAAAATAATACTGCGGCTATAAACTGAGATACAAACTATCCTATATTTCAAGTTAGGTCGAACTACACCCGGGGTGCAAAACAAATTCAAAATTGGTTAAGTAGTTTAGGAGTCCATCGGAAAAAACATAGTGACACGTGATTTTATATATTAAGATTGAAGGGATCGCAATGTCTGCTGGCCTTATTGCCATTGGCATAATAATGCCTGTTAAAACCATTTTCTGTAACCTGGTGGTACGTAGCCGCAAATAAGTATGTATTATAATGACAAATGATGCGGATCGCAACAAGATGTTAATTCACTTTTCTGAACGATACCGGCATGCAGGGTCGTGAGCATGTCGTCAGCTTTGTTATTGTAAAGGAACAATAAAAGCAATATCACTTTATAGTTCGGTTCCATGCGGCAGAGCCGAAAACAAAATCGTTCTCAATTTTCTTTTCTTTTTTTTTGTTAAAAAAATGTGGAACGCTTCACGATTTTGCGTGTCATCCTTCCACAGAGGCCATGCTAATCTGCTCTAATAATAAAAAAAAATAATAATAATAAAAAGAATTAAATATTTATTTGGATGTTCTTTCGAAAATATACATAAAATTGAAATGCCAATCAAATATTGTACACACAAAATTTGTTGGCTGCTTAATATTTTTGCAAAAGATAACGTTGTGTCCTCATATGAGAAAGAAAGTGCGGGTTATACATACGCACATACGTATACATATAATTTTGTCAATGTGTTGTTGTGAAACATAAGTAAATTTTTGATATATGAGACAAAATCGATGTCTAAACAAGCACGCCAATCACACATAAACTAAATAAATATATAAAATTATCTACACAAAACCCACCCATCCGAAATTGTACAAGCAAGTAATCTCGAAGTGGCATTTTTGTCTCGTTACTCCTTCTAACTTTTTCCACGTTTTCTATAAACGCGTTCCAATGCACCATCTCTGTTCACTCATGTGTTATAATATTCACATTTTTCACGTCCTTCATTCTACAATCATCACTCAAACCGGCATTAGCCTACTTGCGTTAGACAGACAGCTCTGAATTGTATCTTTCGTCAACAAGCAAAAACCGAATTCGTACACACACGCGCGATACTAAGCCCATGTTGTTATTGTGAACTTTTCCTAATCGTAGATTCAGTTTTTGTACTTTCTTACATTTTCCAGTTGCTAAGTATTTGAGTTGGCTTTATTAATCCAACTTGTGCAGCTGATGTGGTTAGTGCGCATATTTTATTCGAATTTATCTATGTATGTATTTCCAATCCACGAATATCATTACTGCTACGTTTTTTTATATCGAGTCCACTTTGTGGAAGTTTTGTGAATATTTACCAGAGGTCTTATAGAATTTGCAGATTAAGAAATTTATATGTGGAAAGTGTCCTTGTGATTGGGGCCATAAATCATTGTAGTAATCGCTACTTTTTCCTGTGCATATTTACACTAGATTTAATTACGTTCATAATTATGGATAGAGATAAACAATATAGACATAGGAATAAACATATTAGCCTAAATTTGCTATGGGCTCTGTGTAATGTATCGTAAGAAAAATTGTGTTTTTTTTTAGCCAGTTTTTTTTTGGTACTAAGAAAAATTCAGCGGAATTACAACCTGATGATATTTTTTGTCTAATATCAACGCAAAAAAAAATATACTGTTACCGCTAAGACGATAACTTCAGCAAAAATTGATATATTTGTGCTAATTGACTGAGAATAGATTTGTATTTAAAGTGATACCACGCTTACTTTTTCCATATCGAAAATATCATATAGAATTTGGGAGGGAACTGTGAGATTTTTTTCTCGAACACCCCAAAAGACACCGTCCTTGATTCAGAGCCATACATCAGGGCAGGTATATATGAGCAAGTTGTAGAGCGTGATTCTTTCTTTTTAATCAACAGAGGATAGCTTTCAATTGCCTATTCAGTCCGTAGTGGCACTTGTTGGCAGTAATTATTTTCCATTCGATTTCTTAACTGACATGGTTTTTGCTGTTAATGGTGACTTCTTAATAGACGAAATCCTTCGCAGTCTTGAATTTATACGCCTCGTTTAAATTAATGAAATCGGTAGACGACCACACCACCTTAACCCTTAAAATACTGGTGATTTAAATTGTCGTTAACGCTATGTTGTGGTCTGACAGGCCAGAAGGAATGTATACGTACCACTTTCCAAAAAAGTAATTGAACAAACCAAATGTGTTACATGTTTATTTAATTCAGAAATATAGCTGTTCTTGAAATACGACAGAGTTGAATTTATAACCAATATTTATAAGGCAGGCACAGTTTCTATGCTGTGGTCTGACAGACCTCAACCTGGAAAAACGCATATATAACAAAAAACGCTGCTTTCACACAAAAAGTGAGACAAATGATATTGTTCTATAGAGGAATAGAAACTCCACTTGGAACTTTATAAAGTCATAAAACAGTTTCTCGAAAAATGTTGGGGAACTCAAAAATGTGTACTAAAATTTTTGAAAATGGTCTGTCAGATCACAATGCTAGTCTTAGAATAAAAAAAAACATAAAAATAGCGCACCTTAGCATAATTAGCTGAGCACAGCTCACACACAAATTAGTTTTTTTCAATAAAACGGTAAGTTGTATCAGCATAGTCTAATCGAGAAAAATATATACTTCTTATATCAAAGTGAAAATGAAATTCATAAAGCCCTGTCCGTCCGTCCTTTCATCTGCGAACAGGCTAAATTTAAAAAGTTTTGAGATATCTTGTTAAAATTTGGTTTGTGGATTTCTTGGCCGCACCTCCCATCACTATATAATATGAGTGAAATCGGACGGTAAACACGGATAGTTCTTTATTTATATCATTTTGGAAAACACTAAAAAAGTGATACTAATTAACCCATTTTCTACCGCTGTTGCGTTTTCGCAACGGCAATTTCGAGACTTTAAAACTCTTATGAAATAAAAAGTGGTTGTTAGTTTTCCGACTTTACAATAAAATTGGGAATTTGATCTTTACAGGTATGGCTTAAATTTATATTATCTTGGTCTTGTATCGATTTATCACATGTTTGAAAAATGTCTTAAAAATAATGATTTTTTTATGTTGTTGTCTGAGTAAAAAGAAAAAATGAAAATCTAGTTTTGTGTCAAGTTTTTATACAAGAAAACATGAAATTTATACGTTTGTCAAACCTCTGCCCATTCAGCCTTTGTTTTCGATTTAAAAATCATCTGTTAAAAGTAGGTGTTATGAAAACGCAACGCTGGCTAAAACGATGCATTTGACATTTAGCTTTTTATGACATTTTATTGGCGCAAAAATTGATGTTTATATTAGTTTCATATAACATTAGCCTATTGCGCAAAGGGAAGTTTAAGAAAGACACCTTGGAGAACTTTTTCATCGTATTTGGTAAATATTGTGGGTATTTAGCTTTTTTTTGCTTGTATTTTGGTTCGCTTTTTATATATTTATTAGAACAAAATAAAACGTCAGCATTTTTAACAATTGTACAATTGAACATCTATATTAATAAATCAGTGAGGTTTCTGCTAAATGAAGGAAAATTTATAAAGTTTTTTCGAAAAAATAACTTCTGTTTTTTCATTCCATGAGCAGATGTAACAGAGTGAGTGAATGAAGAATATTTGATGATAATGGGTTGCTAACAGATGTACCAGCTATGACGGATGTATGTGGAGAGCTACGAAGTCGAGGTTGAATCAGATGTTGAAGATTTGGGTCACCGCCACACACATTTATCTGAAACACCTGACGACGGACCATCTTGTTCTATAGAAAAAACATAAACGCATACTGCAGAAAAAGATTTCGGTGCACCCAATGGAAGAAAACCAAATGTATTGAATTTTAATTTCGGATGGTACCATATGACAAGATAGTAGTTTAGGAGCATCTGTCGTGCTATCATTGCTATATTTTATTTTGATAATTTCTTTCGTCTTATTATTTGTTTTATTTATTGAACGAAAAAACATTTTTAGAACGACTAGAACTGTCAGAGCAAATCGTCTTAGAGGTGCTGAAAAAATGCTCAAAAACTGCAGAACACAGAAACATGAATTGACTACTGGTTCGAAATAAATAACAAGCTTTTTGTAGCTCGATGGCAAGACAATGCTTAAGTAACAGTGATCTCTACTTCAGAACTGTTGATCCTGTAACAGAATAACACCGTTGATCTAAACTGAGAAAAAAAGGTTACTGTTATATGGACTTATAATGACTATAATCAAGATATGGGAGGAGTAGATCTCCATGATAATGCAGTACCTAACTACTACTGCATTTGTGGAAAAAATGATGGTGGCCTATGGACCAATTCAGTGAACAGTGCAACTGTAATGCATGGAAAATTCATTGCTTGATTAGTAAATAAGAAGGAACTCGTACTATGTCTCAAATTGATTTAAAACGGAAATAGCATGTATCTCTGCTTTTATATCGCGAAGAAGAAGTTTTATCGAGAAAGTAGTGATCCATAGACATTGAAGAAGCAGAGAGACCACTTCATCTTCCTCGAACTAACGTCCGTGATTATGTAGTATGGAAACCTTCAGGCAACAAACGTAAAAGATGTGCCATGTGCCATTCGAAAACTGTTAATGATATAAAAAATGCAATTCGAGATCACACCCAAAATGTTGTGATGAATATAATACATAATTGTGCAGTAAGAAGAAGCTATATAATTATAATAGGTTAATTATGAACAAAATAAAATATTTTAAACTTTATAAAATAAACTACTTCAACCAAAAACATTTTCAAAATCAATTATGACTAGACTCGAATTTTATTTGATTATTTAAGTGCACCACATTTTACAGCATTTCCCCAACGATTCCGTTTCGCAACATTCTCCCTGCCGCATCCAGGAGACCATATCAGGCTGAAAACCGTAATAGCGTTCATAGTCTATATAAAGCAATCACAAAAAATTTCATGCGATTTCCTTCACGGAATCTAGTATCGGAATAAAGCGGTTACGCTAAAAGAACCAAATTTTACGAAATGCTAGATTAAATTAATTTGGTTAGTGTACATGGTAGCTACTCTAGTATGAGAAGCGCACTTGGACAGCATGAAGGTCCGTTGTGATACCACGCAAAACAACGCTGAAATTGAAATAATAACTTTTAATATAATTCTCAAAAAGAGACGTGCACCGCCCAGTTTTGAAAAAATTAAATTTTCAAATATTTTAGTCATAACTCCAAACAGAAAAAAGAACGAAATTGTAAAGACCACGTGCACTTTCAGTACAAGTGAAATTAAAATGATCGCAGATGATACAATAGGTAATATTTTGCGCCTTTTTTTAAGTATATTTATCATTCAATATTAGCTAGCGCCTAACCGTCTAAGAGATTTTGCCATTTTGTAAACAATCAAGCAATCTATCTCTCTTCCTTCTCCTGCTAGTTCAACTACGTCTCGACTTACATACTCTCTTGTCCGGAGTGTTCCATCCTTTGTTTTTTATTCGCTGTACTATCGTCATATCTGCAAAAAACTCATAAAGCTTATCATTATACCTCGTTCGGTAATCGTAGGAATCACGCACAGGACCATAAATCTTCGGATATTTTTTTATCGAACACCCCAAAAGACACCGTCCATGATTCAGAGCCATACATCAGGCAGGTATGATGAGCAATTTGTAGACCGTGATTTTTTTTTATCGAGAGAGGATTGCCTTTCAATGCTAATCAGTCCGTAGTAGCACTTGTTGGCAAGAGTCATTTTCCGTTCGATTTCTTAACTGACATTGTTTTTGCTGTTAATGGTGATTCCTTAATAGACGAAATCTCTCGCAGTCTTGAATTTATATCCATCAACAGTGCCATGGTATGGTGGTAGCCTGCTCCACCAACAACACCGAACATCCTGGATTCATCATCCCCGAGCAAAGCAACATCGACAATTTAGTAAAAAATTTTCGATTAGAAAAGAGTTTTTCTAAGCGGGGTTGCCCCTCGTAGTATTTCGGCTATGAAAAGCTTATCAGTGAAAATTCATCTGCTTTACAGAGGTCGTTCGGAATCGGTATAAAAGATGTAGGTTCCGCCCCGCCAATTTTTAGGTAAAATTAAAAGGAGCACGACAGAAATTTGAATAGAAGTTCGACCTGAAATCTCATCGGAGGTTATCGCGCCTTGCATAACAGTGAAGTGCCGGGACGCTCGTGGAAAGAATATTTGTGACGTATATGTACACCCGAGTACACCCCTCCAAGGAAATTTGAACGCGTTCCCCTTTCACCCGAGCAGAATTATCGTGAACTACCTCTCCTTTGGGCAGCAGCTGCGAGGCACTTCACTCACATAACTACGAGGAAGTTTATCGAGTTTAAGTTTGACGTATTGTACAATTCCGTCGTTGAATATGTTGAGAATTACTTCTTACTGGAATACAACGAATGAAATTCCCAAACTTGGCTTGTGCCTAATCGCCACAATGGTTGCTTGACTTTTGCACTATTATTGTCGGGTAGATATGTGTGCAGTGGATTTATATGTGTATCGGTATATATGCACGGTAATTGACACATATATGTATTGGTATGGAAATGTATATAGAGTGATGAGCGGGTATTTTAATATATGGCGGATTATTTGAAACATCATAGCTGAACTGGAAAATTTCAACACTCCAAACACTCGTCCTTGATTTTTGTCTACAACAATTCAAAAATTTCAGCCAACTGTCAAGTTATCGCAAACTTTTTTCCTTGAAATCGGTGTGCTACTTTTGTAAAGCTTGATGCCTTGGGGAATTTTTATTCGTAATTACCACCATTAATCCGTACTGAGAGCATCGTTGGAGCTCAAGTCTTCCTATATTTTACTACTCAAGAGAGATTTCCCCATCTCGTCGTTGCCAAATAAGGGTGCGATAGTAAAATTTGCTGGTATGGAGCATTTACATCCTTTCGTATAACACGACCCAACCAGCGAAATTTTGGTTTTTATTTGTTGCATTTTATTAATATTTGTATCAGTCTCTTACAGATGATTAATATTAAAACAAGTAAGGAAGGCTAAGTCTCGGTAGGTAAACCGAACAGTACATACTCATTGAGGAGCCTTAGGTCTATCGGTGGGACGTCCCTTGCGATGATATCCGCCATTAAGGTGGACCAGGGGGTGACTCTAGAATGTGTTTGTACGATCATGGGTATCAAATGAAAGGTGGTTAATGAGTATTTAAAAGGGAATGGGCTTAGTTCTATAGAGTGAACGCCTTTTCGAGAAAGCGCCATAAAGGTGGACCAGGCGTTGATCTAGAATATGTCTTGCTACAGATGCATGAGTATCAAAGGAAAACGGTTATATGAGTATTTTGAAAAGGCACTGATCCTTATTCCATAGTGTGGCCGCCCGTTTCGAGGATATCGCCCTAGAAAGGTGGGTACCATGGGCGGTCTCTAGAATGTGTTTTGTACGATATGTGAATCAAATGAAAGGTGCGTTAATGAGACATTTTAACGAGGGATTCACACTGGGGGGATTAGGTTATAGGTGGACGCTCTTTTTTTCGAGATGATTGCCATTAGGGTGGGCCAGGGGTGACTCTAGAATGTTTGTACGATAGGGGTTACTAAAACGAAAAAGCGTTGATTGAGCATTCTTAAAGAGGCAGTGGGCAACCTAGGTCTATAGGTCCGGGATGCCTTTTCGACAATGTAGCCATTTTAGGGGTGGACAGGGGTGACTACTACAATGTGTTTGTACTGGAATGGGTTATTCAAATGAACGATCGAGTAATGAGTATCTTAAAAGGGAGTAATCCTTATCTATAATGTTGGAACGGCCCTTTCTCGAGATATCGCATAAAGGCTGGACCAAGGGTGACTCTAGAATTTTGACCGATAGGGTATCAATACGGAAAGGTGTTACTGAGCATTTTAAGATGGGACCCTTTCAGCGATAGGAGTAGGGAATTAGGTTATAAGTTGGGAACCGCCTTTTACGAGGATATCGTCATTTAGGGTGGGACAGGGGTGACAGCTAGATTGTGTTTGTACGATATAGGGTTTTATCAAAAGAAAGGGGTTAATGAGCATTGTAGAGGGCAAGGGGGAATGAAGGTCTATAAGTGTGGACGGCTTTTCGAGATATCGCATAGTGTGGGCCAGGGGTGTACTATATTAAGGTACCGAGCATTGACGTGGAGACGTGCGACGCAAGGCCGCCCGACCCGCTCCCCCGAGAAATGGGTACACAAGGAGTATAGTCCCTACCAAAGCTCGGTTTGTTTACAGCAGAGCATCATTTAGAGAACGGGGGACTGTTTTCCGCCCCGTGGGCAGGGAGAGTCTGTTATCGTTTACTTTTCTCCGATAGCGTAGACGATAGAAAGCATAAGTGTAGAGAGCGGGAGAGACAAAGAGTTTTCTTTTGGAGAGAGACGGACGCAAGCATCTAAAGTTATAGTAGGAACAACCGACGTCCTGTTAACACAATGTGCGAGGGGGGAACGACGCCTTGTTCTAGAACAAAAGTCTGGCATGCGCCGCAGTCTTAAACAATTCGTCCGCATAAACTATTCGCCAAGCAATACCATTTTCGGGAGAGCTTGACCAGGTAATACATTGCCTACCGTGATGAACTCTGTCAATGTAACGTAGGCTATAAGCGCGTCATGCGTGAAATCAGTTCAGCTCTTTCTAGGTTGGTGCGACACACACTTGGACCTGAGCATTGTATTAACGGACACCACTGCATAACGAGTAGCATAAACACACAGCATCTAGTTTCTATTTTTTCGGAAACGCAATTATAACCATCGCTCACATTTTCAAAAACTAATTGCGTTCCCATGGATTCTGTACTTCTCAGGCTAACAAATTCTCGCTAACTTATCGCCCTCCTAATCACCGTACACCCATGGTCCGTACAGTTTGTACGCGTGCAACAAGTACATCGAGAACGATAGAGTCCTCTGTATCACGACCCGAGATCAAGAGCTAAGTATCTAAATTTAGCATGCACACAAAGTGTTTTCCACCAATTAGAAGAAAAAGTCTATGTATATTTTATTGTCTCCATCTGCAGTGGTAATTTGAAACTGATGCCATGTAGGTACCTTAAGCAAGTGAAAAGTCTATACTCATGTTCAGAAAATACTGTGCCTTGCAGACAGTGTGTCTATTCGGAGTCTGCAATTTAAACCATTTAGGTTCCGTTCCCGACGGCCAAATTATGTTATAGGGTAAAACGTCAAGATGGAGCCCCGAAGCACGTTAATAGAAGCTTTTTCTAAAATCTCTTTGGAGAGTTAATCGCGCATATCACATATTTTTTAAATGATTGCCCCTTCCTTCATATCTACATCAAACTTTGGTTTAATAATTTCCTCTGATCCACACTATATTGTCAGTCTTTCTATCTTCTTCCTCAGGTAATATGTAGAAGGTACAGTACATACTTCTATCCATTTGAGTAACTAGAATTTTCCATAGAAGTTAAGCAATTTTTTGACTCAAACTTACGATCTTATGTTTTTTGACCTTACACTAGGACAAACACTACAAGTACTGAAGATGAGGTTTTGTATACAAAACCAGATAGTATTATATTCCAATTTTGTCCCTTCCTCTAATTTATAGAAGTCACAGTATTTTAAAGAAAGAACAAGTTACGTAAAAATTCACCTGACAATTTAGATAAGAGTTTTTTCTCTCCTTTATTCAGTTAAAAAAATTCACTAGGTAAACGAAATGTTTTTCCACGTTAAGTGGAAGAGTTATAATGTACACAATCTTTACCCCGTCTTCATTGTTTGTACTCTTACAATATTTACGGCCGAAATCAAGACACTACATCCAATCCTTCTATCCCATCTATTTCCAAAAGCTGGTATCAAGCAACTTTTGGTACTCCCACCCATTTTAGACTCGCCCATTTATTGTTTACTAAACCTGTCTTCTCCGTTTTCCCCATCCTCTCCATGCTCTTCTCTTCTCATCTTTTTTCGTTTCTCTTTCCTTCCTTCTCCTTGCCTTGGTAATCTAACCAAATCTAGCAATCTTTAACTTACGAGATTACTCGTCTACCAACGTTCCTCTACACTGAGCATTTTTATTTTTTAACTAACTTACCAAAACTCACCCCCCCCACTCTCTCACTGTTTTTTTTTACCTTCAAATTAATAATCTTAGCTTAAATATAAACTCATGTCTTGGCTACGACTTCTCCCTTCTGTTCCATCCACGTAATAAGGGAGTATAATTATGGTCAACATTCAATCCTCCAGTCTTATTTATTCTTTCAGTCATGTGGTGATGTGTGGTTTGCGAGAAGTACGTAATTAATACACATCATAAATTCGGGAAGAGTCCAAAGATGGCAACACAAAAGTGCTTATACAGTGTTCCGAGCGTAATCTACAATCCCCCCTCCTCCTTTCCTCACCTATTATCATGACCCCCTTCAAGTGTAGCTCTCTCCGAGGCGGTTAGTTCCTTTCCTGCATTGACTCGGACGGGGAACATGAAAATCCTGTACCCTTTGCGCGTTTATGTCCTTATTTCCTCATCTTTACAGTCTGTCTGTTCTAGGAT
>JARSSU010025871.1:0-13230 GCA_029619165.1 Eurosta solidaginis | reverse complement strand
GGCGTACCGTACCCGTACCTGCTGTAGGGCGTACCTTATTTATATTTTAAAGGTTAAAGTTAGAATATCTGATTTGTTTTAGTCACTCAATCACCCCACAACCGCCGGACGGATATGGATGAAACTTGGCACACAGCAACAGATAGTCTGGCGGGGTTTAGCTGTAATTTTCTTAGAAAGATTAAATGGGGGTGCGTCACCCCCTGTTAACAGTTAACATTACTTGATTTCACCTTTACCATTACATTTCCCTGAGTAACATAATTCGAGGTTTTGGTAATTTGGAAAGTAAGCAATACCATCTCCATATAATTTTGGTGCTATTTCAGAATAATTTTCCAAAATTCGATCAAACTTTCAAAATTCGAATCACTATGGGAATATTTTCGTTGTCATTTCGAGACCATTTTGGGATAGTTTCCGGGTCTATATGAGGTTAAGTTGAACAAGCTGGTCCAGGAGGACCTTACATGGACTGAATGGGCCCAGAAATTTGTTTAACGACCAAACTAAACAAAACACTATCAAAAATAGGTGCTATGTTATAAGATAACTCCCTTATCTTGACAAATACTAGAAGCTTACTAGGACCTATACAACTTGCTGCTTCTAGATCTGACAGCTGTATCACTCATAAAAGCGGAATTCTTAGCCTGGCAAGCGCAGAGCATGAGCACAAAACGTGATCGATAGTTTCCTCCACCAACCAACAGTTACTACATCTGCAATCACTGATCAAGCCTAATTTAAATGCATATGACGCCAGAAGGCAGTGTTCAGCCAGATTACATGCCGTGAGCCTACAGGACTCTATTTTCAATGATAGGACCAACTGTGTTAGACTTTTTGGTGTTGTTTCGGGAAAGTATCAGTAAAAGATGTAATACCCTCAAATGAGATAATGTTGAAAGAGCTACGCTAGCAACACCGCATGGCTATATGCATGGATAAGAAAGTTTCCGTTGAGAAAGATTAATCAAGGTAATTGAGTCGGAATCAGCAGCATATGTATGCAAACAAGCATAGAATTTTATCGGTGCCGTACGACTTATCTCCATCCAACGTTTCATTTAACTAAAACCTAGTATAATGAGTACAAATGGATATTGGTCACTTTCCGTGATGTCTTACTTTGGCACATGAAGAATTATTTTTCCATAAAGGAGCTACTTTTGGACTTAAAGCACATAACAGCGTTCCCAAAAAGTAAAAGCTTGCTGATATAAAATTTCTTAGTTACAGTTTGGTGTACTGCATGATAAAAAAATTTAAGTTAAACTGACCCTATTATAAGAATACCAAACTTGGTTTTGCTCTTACCCATACTTAATAGAAAGCATTACTTTTTCCATACATATACATATCTATACGTTTGGAAGAAGCGAAAAATGCAATAGATTAAAACAGCACCATGCAAGGACCATGTAAACTCTACTTTAAGCAAAATATAATTCGTACTAAGAAAGTTGTGGCAGACAGCAGATTTAATTCCAATTAATGTCAAACTGAAATTGGTAAGAACTCTTAAAGTTCCACTGGTATCCTTTGGTGCGATCGTTTTCCGCAATATCGACAGTGAGTCATAGAAAAAGTTGCAGCTGGCTTTAAACAGCTGCGTTCGATATATATTTTCTAGGTGTAAATTTGATCATATATCGGAGTTTTCCGCCAAGATACTTAACTGCAGTCTCGTTAGCTTTCTGAATTATCACAATTTAGGGTTCCTACATGATTTAATCCATAAAAGGCAACCGGATTACCCCTTTAGAAATTTATGTTTTTCAAAATAAGACAGAACTGGCAACCTTATTGTTCCACGCTATAAGTATCTTACATCTTCCACAACATTCTTTGTCAGTGCTATCAAATTATGGACCTCACTACCAAATAACATTAAAAATGAATTTAATACCAGGCGCTTTAAATTGGCTTTATTTAAATTTCTGCAAAATGTACATATTTAATACCTTTTCTTAATTTTTGTGAATTAGGTTCATTCTTTTATTTTTGTTTTATACCTTTTTGAGCTTTCATACAGATATACATACATAGAATAGTTGATAGTGTTTTGATTTAATTAGTTTTCATAATCTATTTATTTAACATAATGTATATTAAAAACAAATTTAGAAATTAAAAAATATTGTATTATTGGTAAATATCCGAATTAGAAGTTTACGCAGATCACCTTATCGGCGGCGGCGGCGTAGGCTCTATTATATACCGGCGGCGGCGGCGTGGGCGGCGCGCCGGCCTATGCCGGAGTTCTTACTTTAAAAAGCTTGATTTTTCTATTTAAAAAAATAATATTTAGGAAAGGTTTTGTTTGTATGTATTTAAGGAAATCAACGTGTTGGCCATTTCGGAAAGATTCGTGGTTTTTGCTTCAAGATCTCGCAGACCGTTCAAAAATTTTCAGGAGTAGCTCCTTGCTGAGGGATTGCCCCTCGTTCGCTTACTCCAGAGAGGCTTCGAACCTAACCCCGGTCTTTGGAATTGGTACTGCTGCGTCTGCTGAAAACAAATAGAGATACATAAAGTAATCACACTTTTGTCTGTATATCTCGTGCAAAGCGTAGTTTCACCTAGGGTTAACTCCTAATAATCGTAGCGAACACAATTCCTTTAGATCATTTGTGGCTCCTTGGCGGCCACGCACAAAGGCGACTTACGGTTGCTATTAATGGTCTTTTAATACTCATGACTCTCGTGGTACAGGGCGCCTCCAGTTGTTTCGGCTGTTTTTAAGAGCTATTCCCGATGTGTGAACAGTAGCAATCCCGACCACCAGTCTCTACCATGCCTCCTCACCCTCACACCATATACCAGCACAGAAGCTATAGGAATGCGACTTCCAACTCATACCTTCGCTGACGTCACTTTCCTAGAAGCTCTAGGTGTAGCTCCAAAGACTTTCCAACGGATGCTTTTGTCGCGCTATGCTGCCGAGCTACACCAGAGAAACACCTTGAAACGTTATGGAGTGACTATTCGGCCAAAGATGCCGCCCTCGAAATCATAAGCAGTCTAAGTGAATGTCATTGCGTAATGGGTGAAAATCGTATAATCCTCGGCGCATATACATAATTAAAATTTTACAAGGACCCTGGATATAATTTTTAAAATGTAGACCAAAGTTTGCAGACGTTTGTGTTCACAACATTGATTTCAATAGTCTTCGTTAAATCAAAACGATATTTTAGACATGAAAGTCGACCTATTTTAAGTTGAAAGATGTTAACTTCTGTTTTCCGGCCTTATGATATAAGAGCTCAATATGGATGACCGCGTAGCTTCAGTTTTCAGACTAGTTCGACTGTCCACTACGTTAGGGTAGTAGAACACACGGTCCTTAGTTCGACTGTCTTGGGAAAGCTTTTCCTTCACCACTTTAACTGTTCTTGCGAAGGACAAAGCCTCACCTGGTAAATATATGATCCTACCTATTCACATTTGTAAAAGGAGCTGTAACGTGTAGGTGATATTTAAACTTGGTTGATAGGATATAATCAATGTGATTCACTCCAAGGGACTAGTTTTGGATAGGGCCGCAACTTTAGGAAATCTCAAACCGGGAGACTTGGGTGTTGAAGGATTAGTGTGAAAATCAAAATTAACATTTCAGACCCTATTGTATAGTTTCGCAAACAGATGGTTGAGTGATTTTTCAACCCCTTATACGTACATATATCCTCAACTAAGTATGAGGTAAGAATCATTTCAAAGGAGTGTATGCCCCTAGAAACTACTAAAGGATTTTGCGTCACTGATTTCGCTTATTCTTTCAGCCAATCGCAATATAAATTTTTTTTAAATCGGCACCTTTTTGATTAATTTGCTATTTTAACAACTTGAGAACAAATTTGAAAACATGTTCCCCTTAGGTCATTTTATCTGAATTAATTGTTCATTATTAATTTTTGAAAAAAATATGCAAAGTGAGCATATAAATTTATTAGATATATAACTTTTCTATTAGTGTTTTGTTTTAATAACTTGGTGAATGGGTGATGCAAAGTCTGTGTTAAGCTGACATCGAAAGCGCCTGTTTTTTTTAATAACTTTTGAACAGTTAGAAAGAGTTAAATTTCGCAATTAGTTTCTTACAACTGGCAGTGATGCCCATCCGTTGACACCACTTTCGACCATATCCGACCAATTTTCGACATGAACAATAAATGGCCTAAACAGTCTTAAACGAGTAGAAAATATAGTACCGCGCCGGACGCCGCCGCCGCGCCGATATTTTTGACATCGGCGGCGGCGTGTGAAAAACGACCCTAATCGGCGGCGTATATCTCTAATCCGAATGTTGATGTACGTTAAGAGACAATAGTCTCACATGTACAAATTTATTAATAAACTTTGAACTTTAGATTAAAACCTCTAACTAAATATTCAACTAACCGATCAAATTATGTGATAACAAGACAAACGCTAGCAATTTAGATTTTTCCACTTGATTGTCTACACGCTTCAAATGATAACAAAATATTTATACATACATAGTATACGTATGCGTATCATTAAAAACTAAAATAAGTAATTAACAAATTGAACTGATTTTAAATATAAATACGAACAAAGGGCAAAGAGGTATACAAATTTCACAGATATCGAGATTTACAGAAATTTCTAGTTTAGGTTACATTGGATTGAACTACCCTGTCAATAAAGACCTACTTAGACTGAATGTGTCCATTTTGTTACCAGAATTTGCTTGACGACCAAACGGAAAAGCCCCAATTAGACACCAGAACTTATTTATCGAATAACTCGCCCTCTTACCAAATACTAGAAGTTTTTAGGATCTAGCTTATTTGGTGCTGTAGCCTTCAACTCGTGTGGAAGGACCTCTCCGAGCCGTTCGAAACTAAACGAGGTTTCAGACAGGGTGACCCCCTATCGTGCGATTTCTTTAATTTGATGCTGGAGAAAATTACACTAGCTGCAGAACTTAACCGCACTGGAACAATATACTATAAAAGTGTGCAATTACTGGCATATGCTGATGACATTGATATCATCGGCCTAAACACCCGCGCTGTTAGTTCTGCTTACTCCAAACTGCAAAAAGAAGTGGTAAAGATGGGTTTGATGGTGAATGAGAACAAAACGAAGTACCGCTGTCATCGAGCAAAAAGTCAGCGCATACGCGCCTTGGCAACCACGCTACTGTTGGCAGCCATAATTTTCGTTTATTGGGAACCAGCATCAACACTAGCAACAACATCACCACTGAAATGCAGCGAAGAATCAATCTTGCCAATAAATGCTACTTTGGACTAGGTAGGCAATTGAAAAGTAAAGTCCTCTCGCGGCGAACGAAAATCATACCTAAAAGTCACTTATCCTACCCGTCCTGCTATATGGGGCAGAAGCATGGACCATGACAAAATGAAGCGGCTTTGGGAGTGTTCGAGAGAAAAAGTTCTTCGAAAGATTATGGACCTCTACGCGTTGGCGATGGCGAGTACCGAAGAAGATTTAATGATGAGCTGTACGAGCTATACGCAGACATCAACATAGTCCAGCGAATTAAAACGCAGCGGCTGCGCTGGCTAGGCCATGTTATGCGAATGAAAGATGCTGTTCCGGCCAAAAAAGTGTTTCTATCGGAACCCGCCTATGGAAGCAGAGGTAGAGGGCGGCCCCCACTCCGTTGCAAGGACCAGGTGGTAAACGATTTAAAACTCCCTTGGTGTGACCAATTGGCGCCGGTTGGCGGAGCGAAGGAGCGACTGGCGCTTTGTTGGACGGCCATAACGTTTAGACGGTTAAGCGCCAATTAAGTAAGTAAGTAAGCCTTCAACTCGCGACCGCAGGACACGAACAAGTAAGGGCTCAATCGCTTTTCCTGCAGCTCGCATTTCCCACATCTGCTGTCACTGACGAGGCCTAACATATAGGAATGTGACGCCAGAACGCAGTGCCCAGAAATTAGCAATTTTGTGAGCCTAACATCGTAGGATTTGCACATAATCTTAAATATTTTGCTGTCCCACTCCACTGTCCCCGCCCTTCCTGATTGATGTATCATATGCAAACATCTGTCACCTTTTGATTCCCCCAAAAGGATTGGAAGGGCTGCGTCGACCTGAGCGAACTCTATACCATGCTTCTTTGTATTCCAGGACAATTCTTGATGAAGTACTGTTTGAGAGACTTACCTTGATAGCCGCCTGACTATCAATACATACATATATTGACGTTACTGCAGCTTAAGCAAAGCTTCCTCCAGAATTCCTGGTGCTTTCTTCATGGCTACAATTTCCACCTGTAAGACCCTGCAGTTTTCTTTCAGTCGGTAGGATCTACTAATTTTTGATGGACACAGTAAACACCAGACCCGACTCTTTCCATTAATTTGGAACCATCGGTATAAAAATATATAGCATGTTCTGGCATTTCCACACCCTTGCGCCAACCCTTCGGCTTCATTGTGGCGCCAAAATCTCTTTCGAGGCTCAAGCTCGGAACCACGTAGTTCGTTCGTTGAAGAACTTCTGTTTTAACTGAATTCTATAAATACACAGAATAAAGAAATGCGACAGGTTCTCAAATGGTCAAATTCCATAAAATATGTTCTAATTATGTTCTTTGTCGAAATCAATATATAGTCTCCCTGAAGAAGACTATATTTTTGCTTTAAATTGAACGACCAAAAAAGCTCTAATAAACAAATCAACTCAACAATGCCCTTGGTCTAATAAATACAATAAGAAATTCCATAAAGATGTATCAAATACAAAAAAAACGAATAGTTATGTGTGAAAATTGAACCGTACGGTACGCCAGCAAGTAGAACTGTAGGCCATATGACTCAGACTCACCTTTACTCGTTGAAACCTGCCAGTCAGATAACTTTTCATAAGCCTTACTGAATATTCACCTTAACCTAAAAGTTTCTTATTTTAGAGCAAAGAAGTTCAAGATCGACTTTGAGAAGTCTAATAGGGAAAGCAAAGTTTAATAGTTGTTATCCAAGGGACCCGTATATCATCTAAAATTTTCATCATAACAGTCGTCTGAAACCGATTGAATAAAGCGTTTCAATATGCGAACAACGTGCTTTGAAGAGGGGAGGGCAAATTAGTTTTAGCAGTCGCATTAGATCGTACTTAGTACACACATCTTTCCACGTCACATGAGATTTCACTGAGAGCTTTTCATGCAGAAATACACCCGGAGCGTTTTCAAACACTGCCTATGAGGGACGACTTGAAAAAGCTGATCTAGAAAACCATCAAATTTGATCTGCTTCACATTGAAGAACACACGCTATACATTTGATGTAGCTGTCGAAGCACGAACTACCACTCAATCTGATCGGTAGCAAAAGTAAATAGACACTGCCGTCACATAGCCATTACAAAAGCTCGTTGGGTCTCAAATAATATTGGTAGGTATATTTGTTGACGCAACGTTGAACAGTTCGCTGAATGGTTTTATCAGTGTGCGTGCAGAGTGACATTTTTGCATTGTTTTAACTTGGAGGAGATTAAGGCCGATCATCTCCTCCGTTTTGTGTAATAGTCCTTTTTAATTTTTCCTACAAATTGGCGGAACGGGACCACATGTTTTACGCCGACTCCGAACGGCAGCTGCAAGGCACATGAATACACTGAGAAGCTTTTCGCGTGCGAACCTGCCTTAAGGCTGAATCTCACGACACAAACGGATATATTTGTATGATCAGTTGCCCGATTAGCGAATCTAGTTACATTCCCAAACACTTCGTAGCCAAACAATTGTTACCAAATTAGCTTGTACGGGTGTACAATTACATGGTCTTACCTTGGTTACCAATGATAATGGCATCCGGTTGCAAGGCAACTCCACCTTGGGTTGCATTACCATTCTATTCCAAGCATAAATAATTCTCTGCATCTGCTTTCATGCTTGGGATACCGCCAGATACATGATACGATTCCACAATTTTAATACAAGCATTAAGGGATTTGAACAACCTTTTCTGAGCACCAGGATATCTGCATCACAATTGAGGGATGTGATTAAAACCTTTCGAATTAAAATGTCCATTCGCTGTAGAATAAGGACATCTCAGCTACTAATCATATTTAATCTAGATCCGATGCCAACCATACAGACATAGCCTAGCGCAGTTGAAACATTAGAAAAAAAAGAGGAACACAAACACACTCTAACAATTATCAACTGTTATCCACAAAGGATACGCATATACTATCACCATTTACATCCAGGATACACCGAACAATTTTGGGATGTTTTCAACCTTTTCTTTCACCTTCCACAGATGAATCTTTGAAATATTTATGTTTGTGGCGAACCAAGGGAAAGCTTTATTGCCAAATTTCCAATGCAGAAGACCGTATTACTCCAAAGAGAACGCTCTACTGCCAACTTTAGCGGAGAAGAGACGGCATAGCTTCGTTAAATATGCTTTATTGTCAGCTTCCCTAAGAGTGAGCTCACCGCATTAAAGAAAGAAACCAATATGCGAACTGAAGCTACAGCCCCGCAAATCTTAGACTAGGGGGCCGATTCCAAGGACAGAAGGTCAGACCTGTATACAAGCATCAAGCTATACTATACAGATCATGACTGGCTTATACTGCTCCACGTGGCACAGTTTTTTATTGACCGTGATAGGGTCACACAAGCGATGCACGTGCCCGCACTTCTCCCTTTCGAGTTATCACCCCTCAGGATTGGATAGCTTTTTTTGATATTTTGTTCGCCTTTACTAAGGGTATACCTACCGCGGGAATTCTCTAACCCCTTGTCCTCAGGGGGATCGCAGAAATGCACTTGGGGTGTGTGCAAACAACACCGCGGCAGCAGTGAAAACCCTTGCTATAATTTTAAGTTACTATTTTATAGTTTTTAAAATCCAAAATTTTTTGTTATGCTTTCAAAAGTTGTTTGGGTGTACCATGGCTTTTACCGGTTTCTTTTTTTATTGGACGTTGGGGTAACGCACTACCCATCAAGTGGCCCAATGAAACGAGCTAATCCGTTCATATGTCCGCACACCGTGGGACCGCCGTTAGGCATAACATCCCTTCCAGCATGCATCAATTTCGTCATAAGGCCATCTTGCTCACAGCAGTCCGACAATCTATTTGTCCGCACATTCGAGTAACTAAATTCCAAATGAAGGCTCCTCTCCAAACATCTGTGTACAGAGAGTCTTTCGCCGTGAAAAACGAGGGCAGTGAAATATTACATGTTCTGCGCTTTCAAAGTCGGAGGGACAGTGTTGACAGGAAGGATTCTCCTTTATCCCACGCTTATTTAGATATTCCTTGAAGCCGCCGTGCCAGCTCAATATCTGTGTGAGGTGGTAATTTAGTTCGCCGTGTTTTCGCTCGGCCATAACCGTTTATACGGTTAAGTGCCCATTAGTAAGTAAGTAAGTTTTCGCTCGTACCATTCCGTTATATTTCGAACTAGCATGAAGGTCCGGCGCTCTTTTCTCGATTCTTTCCCACCGTTCTTGCCACCTTACTATTGTTCGTGACCTTGCGCTTTTCTTAACATCTTCAGATTGTCGGTTGATTTCAATGCCATACATATAGGCCATTTCACCTGAGAGTAGATCTACTGAGATTTTCCTGGATAAAACATGGATTGTGTCATCGGACACCGTCCGATAAGCACATGCTATTCGTATAGAAGTAATACGATAGGCTGCTAGAATATGTTTTTGGTGGACCATTTTAGATTCGTCCCATACTGGTGCTGCATATAATATAATCGAGCTGGTTACGTTGGATAATAGCTGACTGGTGTCTTCGCCTGGGTCACCCATGTTGGGCATTATTCGCGTTAGAGCTCCACTAACTCTAGAAACTTTCTCCCCACCGCCGTGAAGTGCTCCTTAAAAGTTAGTTCTGAGTCAATGTTTACTCCTAGATATTTCAAGAAAGGCTTTGAATTTATTTGATAATCTCCTATGGTTAGGACTAACTCATCCACAGTCCGTTTTGAGCTCACCAAAACCACTTCTGTCTTATTGCTAGTCATCTCCAGCCCCATGTTCGTCAGCCATTCCTTTATTCTTCCCACGGCGTCATTACATCCACTGCTACTACGACAATATCATCTGCATAGTCGACAATTTCCGAGCCACCCGGAAGGCTTTTACCGGGTTTTGTACATGTATATGTTTATATATATGCATGTATGATCATCACTACGCTAGAATATGAATCCTAAACAGACATCAGTGAAATGCCAAATAGTCGTCATCGAACTGACATCTGTGTTATTGTTTCCTGTTGCCATATCGCCATAGCAATCGATAGAAATCGGTGATGCTTAGTATGATAATGAAAAATAACAACATGAGAAAACTTAACAATCATAAAAACAAACAGTGGCAGTTTCGAAACTATAATTAACAGTACGTACATAGCTTGTAAATAATAGCAAATAGACAACAGCAACAATGGTAGTAGCTAAATAGGGCAATTGAACAATTATTTTTTATCAAAAGATTTCGAGTGGTAGACAAAAATGTATTTTCTGCATAAATGGTACCTTTCAATAACAACAACAACAACAAAACCCCACCACTGGTTGGTTATGTCCATGATTGCTATCAGAGAGTCGGTACAACATTCGAGTAGGGTAATTACTTACTTACTTAATTGGCGCTTAACCGTCTAAACGGTTACGGCCGTCCAACAAGGCGCGCCAGTCGCTACTTCGCTCCGCCAACCGGCGCCAATTGGTCACACCAAGGGAGTTTAAATCGTTTTCCACCTGGTCCCTCCAACGGAGTGGGGGCCACCCTCTACCTCTGCTTCCATAGGCGGGTTCGGATAGAAACACTTCCTTGGCCGGAGCATCATCATTCATTCGCATAACATGGCCTAGCCAGCGCAGCCGCTGCGTTTTAATTCACTGGACTATGTTGATGTCTGCGTATAGCTCGTACAGCTCATCATTAAATCTTCTTCGGTACTCGCCATCGCCAACGCGTCCATAAATCTTTCGAAGAACTTTTCTCTCGAACACTCCCAAAGCCGCTTCATCTGATGTTGTCATGGCCCATGCTTCTGCCCCATATAGCAGGACGGGTACGATAAGTGACTTGTAGAGTATGATTTTCGTTCGCCGAGAGAGGACTTTACTTTTCAATACCTAGTCCAAAGTAGCATTTACTGGCAAGATTGATTCTTCGCTGGATTTCAGTGCTGAAGTTGTTGCTAGTGTTGATGCTGGTTCCCAAATAAACGAAGTCTTTTACTATTTCGAAATTATGGCTGCCAACAGTAGGGTGGTTGCCAAGGCTCGTATGCGCTGACTCTTTGCTCGATGACAGCAGGTACTTCGTTTTGTCCTCATTCACCATCAAACCCATCTTTACCGCTTCTTTTTCCAGTTTGGAGTAAGCAGAACTAACAGCGCGGGTGTTTAGGCCGATGATATCAATGTCATCAGCATATGCCAGTAATTGCACGCTTTTATAGTATACTAGCAGACCCGTCAGACGTTGTTCTGCCCTAAATTTGTTCTATCTACATAAATTTTAATAAGCTTTTTCCGTCTAACTCTGCTCCCCCCTTCACTTTTCCTTAATCTTTTATTCACTCCTCCCTCCGTCTTTTCGCTTCATCTATCTCTATCTTCGTCTCACTCTATCTCTTTCTCAGTCTCCTTCTCCTTATCTTTTCTCTTCTCTCAAAGTTTTTCCCATTCTTCTTCATCCCTTATTGCCAGGCAAATCGAATAGGACGTATGTAAATAGTTATGTGGGTATTATTAATTCATGTCTTTATTTCGGCTTCGCATGCAATTTATCAGTTTTGCCAGGTTGATGCGACTAAATCGAATATCACAATGAAAATTACTTTAAAGCTCTCAGCAACAGCTTTCATTTGATATCCATATTACACACACATTCTAGGGGTATCCGGTCCCAGGTTTTGTCCCATATCTTGAGACCCTAGTCACCCAGCGGTATAAAATTACTCTGTACTAAAGCACTCATCAACAGCTTCAATTTGATACCCATAATGTAAAAACACATGCTAGTGGTACCCGTAGTCCACGTTTTGGCCTATATCTCGAGACCCTTCACAAATAGGTATGAAAACTACCCTGTACTAAAGCACTCATCAACAGCTTTCATTCGTTTCCAATTCTATAAACACATTCTAGGGGTACCCGCGTCCACGTTTTCGCTTATATCTCGAGACCCTACTTACACGCGGGTACGAAAAATACCCTGTATCAAAGTACTCATAAACAGCTTACATTCGATACCCATATTGTACAAAATATCCCAGGATTAGCCAGGTCCACGTTTTGATCTGAAGACCCTTTCCAGAACGGGGATAAAAATTAGCCTATGTCTGTCTCCTGGTTCTAAGCTACCCCTCCACCAATTTTCAGCCAAATATGTTCATCCTTCCTTCCTCTTAAATCGCTCTTTATCTATTAAAAAATCGCATCAAAATAGGGACAGAAAAAGCGACTCTGTTTTATACGATGTAGTGGTGTACATCCATACATACCATAAACCTACGCCCGAAGTTAAATAACGCAGCGAATGCTATATATGTACGTATGTACGTGTCGCATCAAGCCTCACTCAAAAGCAATTAGCGGGGACAGTTCACAGCGAACAAACACACATACGCATAAAAATGTTATACTAATTTCACACAGACGGCTTATTGAATAATAAAGGCAATTTTCTACATTAAGACGTTTATTTAGCTCAATCTTCCCTACAAAATTCGAATCTATTATTATTTCATTAGTAGCTAATCGAATGCCTAATGAAGTCAAAGCACAATGCAACTCTGTTGGCAGCGTTCCGCATCCGTTTCCGTTTCTTAGTTTTCAAAGCAAATGTCATTGTCTGCATGGAGGAACGATACAAGGTGGCCGCATCTAACAGCTGATTATAACCTTTTTTATTTGATTTGATACATCAACTACCGGCGCAGTACGATTTTGACATTTGTCCATCGAATTTACAAGTACATGGAATTTTTTTTGTTTGTAGGTATGTCACCATGCTCCCACCTTGTATCGTTCTGCCATGATTGTCTGTCTCATCCTTCATACTAATCGAGCAGTTACTTCTGTGTGAAAGCAAAAAATTTACGATTTCATTAGCAGGTGAAATGAGATCATTAAGTTTCTGTGTGAAAACAGTATTACTTTTGTTTAAACAATTAGCTGATATAAGAAAGGAACATTAATTTTTCTACAGAGCGTCGTTGACAG
>JARSSU010025870.1:0-26615 GCA_029619165.1 Eurosta solidaginis | reverse complement strand
CCCTCCTCTCTCCCTCATCCTTTCCTTCTTCCCTTTCCTCCTCTCCCCCCCCCCTCTACCTTTGAGATCTCCGGCCCTTCCGATCCTACCGGATCCGACAAATGTCTAATATAATACAAAAATACATCCTTGTGCCAAATTTCATTGAGATATCTCAAAATTTGAGGGACTAGTTTTCTTTCAAACAGACAGACGGGCGGACAGACGGACATGGCTATATCAACTCAGTTCGTCGCCCTGATCAATTCGGTATACTTAATGTTAGGTCTATCTTCTATATTTCTTAACGTTACAAACATCGGACCAAAGTTAATATACAATTTCGTGTTCATGGAAGGTATAAAAATACGCCATTGGGGTTTTGGATATGTTATATATATTACATAGACCTTTCTAAAAAAATTTAGTTTATTTCAAAACGCTTGGTCTTTGAAGTTTTTTTTTCAGTTTAAAATTTAATTTTAAAAAAAAATGTGTTCAGTGCATTTAAAAAATGTTTACAGATAGTTTTCTAAAGCCGATCTGAATACCTTTCCAATGGTACTAAGACCTTTGAAATCGGTTGAGAAGAAAACGCGCAAAATTACCTATTACCGTCATTTTTCACGCATTTTTCACAACTTTGACACCTTGCCACGCCCACAATTTTTCAAAAATACAATTTCTAAAAATGAGGTTGTGTTTTTATAGGTAAAGTGTACTTCTGTGCAAAATTTCATCAAAATCTGAGGCGGTCGGGTTCCAAAATGTGCCTTTTTTTATAGGATTTTGATATGAAATTCATCTCATAAGAAACTGTCTTGGGATCGGTAAAGCAGATAGTTTATTTCTTCAAACCTTCAGCAAAACGCGAAGCTATTCTCAAGGATGTCGTCGAAAATTTGAATTATCCAACACAGAAAGAACGTTTGAAGCGATTGTGTGAAACAAGATGGGCGGAAAGACTAGATCCTGTGATCTGCTTCAAAGAAATGTTTGCTCCCATTTATTTCAGTTTAGAAAAAATTCATGACTGTGGAAACGCTGAAAGTTCTAGAAATGCTTTCAGTTATCTACACACTTTAAGGACTGGAGGATTCATTGTGGCAATGGTTTTTATTAACGAAATTTTTTCTTTGGCTCAACCATTAACCTCTTACCTTCAAGGGAAAAGTGTTGAACTCTCTGCAGCAGTTTCAGCGGCTTATGATCTGGCTATTTTGTTGAAAGAAATGAGGGAAAAGGCTAAGTCAAAGTTCAAAGAAATGTTTCTTGATGATAAAGAATTAGCTGAATCTACCAGAGAGATGACTGAAGTTCCTAGGATTGTGAGTCGTCAAAAAAAATCGAGAAAACTACGAAAACAGCTCAGCAGAAGAATATTTTCGCAAATTAATAGTCATCCCTTTCATCAATCACTTCATATATTCAGTGTCTAATAGATTAATCAAGCATAAAAACACATTGTCCATTATTGAAAATGTCATTCCCGATAAATTGGTCAGAAAAGTAGGTGAAACCGTTTCTGAAACTGTCGAAAATAATAATGGCCAGCACTTACTCGAACAGCGGCATCTATGGAGAAAAATGAATTCGTACTATGGAGACAACGTTGGGTTGGAGCAGAAGAACGCCCAAAGACATTCATCGACTCATTAAATCTTTGTAATGAAGAACCTTTTCTACACATTTTCAAGTTTATGAAGATTGGAGCCACGTTAGCTGTCCAGCAGTGAACGAAGTTTTTTAATATTGAGGCGTTTGAAAAATTGGATAAGGAATTCAACCGGAGAAGATAGGCTGAATGGAATTGCCCTATTAAGTATCAATAGAAATATTGATATCACAGTGGAAGAAGTCATTGGCCGATTCGCTCAAAAACAGAGGAAATCAATTGTAATTTTGCTTTTTACTATTAATGATCACAACAACATTTTAAATAAATGGATCACTGAATAAATACAATACTTTTTCCTCCCAATAACATTATTCCGTACAATAACTATTTATCATCACTTAACAAAATTGATTTTTAAATTTCGTGACCCCTTTGCTATTCCATTGCACTGTATCTGCAATATCTTCAAACTCTGACACTCACTGGTTCACATCTTGAGAACTAGCGTAAAAAGAAGATACACTGTCTTCAATGTCGCGCAGTGTAAAAGCAACCCGTCCCGATCTTGGTTGGAGCATTGTATCTGCGCCTGCCTCAGCATACAGAGAAGTTGGACGATCCCTACCATTATTTTCATTACCTACTGCTTCAGTTATTCCGAAATGTTGTAGAAGATTTTCTTGCAACTCGCGTTTTAATTCTTCCGTGCTCAACCCTAGCTCCCTAAGTTTTTGCCTTAAAGCAGCAACATTAAGCGAAAGAATCTGGTCAGTATCCATTGTTATCGGTGGTGCAAATGTCGGTTATCAAATCAACTCAACTTAATTGTATACAAATTTAATTTAAGCAAAAATTTGACACATGTGTACCCTGTACTACAAATCGAAATTATATTCGTTTTACTACTAGTAGGTCAAAAGTTGAAAACTACAGGGGTATTGCTAAACTTTCAGCCATTCCTAAAGTCTTTGTAACAGATTGTTACCAGTCAACTCCAATATAAGTGTTCTAGTCTTTTATCTCCATGTGAACACGGTTTCATTCCTCTAAGGTCAACCACTACAAATTGTCTTTTGTGTAAATTACACAAATTTATTCATTTTAGCACCGAATTTCTACAGTTTGTGAACGTAAACAAAATTCGCAATTTTATACGTTTTTAATCCGGTACATCCCGGTTCAGTCCCCAATTTGTGGGAATAACAAACACGAAGAATGTTTAATGAGAATTCATTAAAGTATTTAATTGTACGATAATAAAGTATTTTAAAGTAATTAAACATAGTAAACATAGTCCAGCGAATTAAAACGCAGCGGCTGCGATGGCTAGGCCATGTTATGCGAATGAAAGATGATGATCCGGCCAAGAAAGTGTTTCTATCGGAACCCGCCTATGGAAGCAGAGGTAGAGGGCGGCCCCACTCCGTTGGAAGGACCAGGTGGGAAAACGATTTAAACTCCCTTGGTGTGACCAATTGGCGCCGGTTGGCGGAGCGAAGGAGCGACTGGCGCGCCTTGTTGGACGGCCATAACCGTTTAGACGGTTAAGCGCCAATTAAGTAAGTAAGTAAGTAAAGTAATTGTATTTTTATACAGCATAGTTCACTGAGATTACATTTTATTCTGGAATTAGTTGGCTTGATAGCCGCATACCCACGACGACACAATACGACTTACTTCTTCGGTTGCCACTTATACTCTATCTTCCCTCTTTGACATTTACAGTCCTTGTTGCCATTTTTTGGCGAACTGGTGGATTAGATGGTGACGCCACCATACCAGATCCCACATTTATATGAAAGATTAAGCTAAGTTTGTACTTCAAGTCCCAAGTCTACAAAAACATTAACACTTTCCATGTTTTTGTTGTTAATTGTGTAAGAAGCTGGTTGTAAATTCTTACGCGAAAAACACACAAATCTACATTTTTGAACATTAACCCGCATGTGGTACATTGCATGTGCACTTTGCACCAATTACCTAAGAAATTTAAGTCCGTCTGAAGTAAAGAATGTTCTTCAATCGACGCAGTCTTAAAAAGTTTTACATCATCAGCATACATCAAGATTTTAGAATATTATATAGTTGCAGAGATATCACTTATAAATAGGAAAACAGAATTGGGCCAAGATGGCTGGCCTGAGGAACACCAGAGGTGACACTAATTAATTCGAAAACATATTTTTAAAGATTACTCTTTGTGTTCTGCCACAGAGATTGGAGGAAATCCAACGAGTGAGACTCTGTCATGCCGAAGGGAAAATTCCGTACTTCAAAGATAGGTTAAACCGTTCAGTAAGAGGTTCGTAGATATAATTTGCACATTTTTTTAAGAAAGCATGTGGAAATTAAATCAGGGCCGTTTTGCCTTAGAAATATAATTTGCGCTATTTTCTTTTAAAAATATATACAAATTCGTAATTCAATCAAAATAATAAATTATTTAAGACCTTACTCATTTATTAACACTCTACAGAGCAAGATCAGTTACGAATATCCATGCTGATTGTTGCCAGATCTCGAGGTGGCTTTTAAGCTAGGTGCCACGTAGTTTCGACATACTCTCGATGATTTTTTGAAGTGTTTGATGTGGAATATTATACTACTCTTCGTTCTAACAATCCCAGAGAGGTCACGAAGGCTTGTTGGCTTTAGACCTCTCACGTGTCGATCCAATTCTTCCCACAATAGCTCGATGGGATTTAAATCGGGTGATTTGGTGGACACTCTATTGTACCAAGGTCACCTGCGTCTTTTTTTTCGTTCTAAATAAGAAGTACAATGTTTTGGTGTATGTTTTGGAGCGTTGTATTGTTCGTAAATAAATCCACGACCCATCAAATTAATGCCAGATTGTATTGCATGGCTTTGGAGTATACTATGATACTGCTCTTTTCCATAATTCCTTCAATTTTTTTTAAGTTGACCAACGTCCAGCGTCGCTGAAACAGCCCCAAACCATCACTGAGCTACCGCCATGTTTCACAGATGTCACAATGCGATCTGATTTGAATCTTTCATTGAAGTTTCTGCGAACATATTGACGCCTATGGCAACCGAAAAGTTCGAATTTTGATTCGTCTGATCATAAAACTGATTTCCACTGATCAATCATCCAGTTAATATGTTCTTGAGCCTACTTAAGTCTTTTCTGTTTATTTACTGGCCGTAGAAGTAGCTTTCTGACAGAAATGCGTCCAATCATACCTTTTACTTTAAGCCGGCCTTTGACTGTCGTGAGCGATATTGGTGAATCCAAGTCTTCTTTAAATTAATTTCAGCACGAATTTATGATGCGGATTTCCGTCAATTAGCTTTACTTATTGCATATATTTTGTTGTCGATTCTTTGATTTATCTTTCCTGGTCGACCAGATCGTTTTCTGTTAGTATTTTGTCTAGTTTCCCGATATTTCTAATGGCGGGATGAACTCAACAAAGAGATTTTTTCAAAATTTTGCTATTTTTCAATACTTTTTCCCTGTTTTTTGCAAAATAATGATTTCGGCTCGTATTTCGATGGATATTTTCTTTCGATTGACCATTTTCAATTGGAAAAATAAAATTCTGAGGATATTTCAATATCAACATCTTCTTTTATATTGTTCTAATACTTTCCGACTGTACTGTAGATTCAAATCTTTATTGCCAATTTTCGCTAAATTTTCACAAAGCGCTCACTTAGTTTTTAAGCATTTTATTAGTACATAAAGACATGTCAACAATATGATTCGCTTGCTTTTACTACTGCAATCGTTTTTTCAACGCCATGAATTTGTCAATAAAAACTGCAACACTATATTTTAATGCTCCACAGACCAATACAAAACTTTCTGAAACTTCATACAAGTCTATTGAAAAATTAACAAACAATACTATTACATATATTTTACATGCACTTGGAGAGTATGCCGCTAACAACAACAGCAAATACATACATAAAGCGACAATTTCCCACACGTGCGACACGGCGTATGAGTATTGTGAATTCAAAAACAAGAAACTAAACAACAAAGCAAAGGAAATCAAATAAAAAGTAAATAGAAGAAGAAAAACGTAAAGCATATAACAATAAAAACTAATGTTGTAGCGACAAACGCGAATGAGAAAAAAGAGAATATAAACATCTATAATGGTAAAGAGGGCAAGCAATAGGCTGGAGGCTTTTAAACCAACTTGTGGCAAGGACACAACGCTTGCTGCTTAGTACGTGCATGCGTCATGATATTTATGCAAATATAATAAAAAGAGCGAATAAAGCGAGCAAACAGAAACAAATATCGCTTTAGAATAAACAAGGAAACAAACTGGCAGACAGATAGACAAGCAAACAATGCATGTGCGACACAAACTCACACTCATACAGGGCTACTGCGCTGTTGTTGGTTTGTACAAGCAATGAGTGAATATGGGCGATTTCAATACTGGAACCCGTTTTTTTTTCAAGTCCCGAAAATATTTACCTTTATATATTTCAAGCAATCCCGGAATTTTAGATATGTGCAACATATTACTATGAATGTCATGCTGAACATACATCCAGTAGATATTGCGGGAAGACGGCTGTAGTGATTCGGGATTTCGTTAGCCACCTGTGATTTGCTGGTCCATAGCTGGACCTCGAGTCAGCTCAGCAAACGTTGGGCGGACATGACCTCTTGCAGGGTAGCAAGATATTTCTTCCCGATAGTAGATGGCAGGAGGTCTGCCGAAGTAATTGGGTTCACCTCTCAATGGCCATTGGGGTTTGACAGGGCACTGTACAATGGGTATCCATGCGGTACGTCTCAATATACTGCAAACCCCATACTGCTGTAGGTGGAATCATCAAATCACTTTATGCTTGATTGCCCAGCTTTTGCCAGAACTAGGAGAAAATATTTCGGTCTCAACTCACTTGGATCTCCCGAGGATTTATCCAAGGTTGAGATCGGTATCATTCGGAAATTTATCCTGGCAACCTAACGATTCTCTAAGTAGCTATGTCTACGTCACCGTTAGTTTAGTGGTATCACAACGGACCTTCATGTTGTCCAAGTGAGCTTCCCTTATCAGGGTAGCTACCACCAAACCCAACCTAACCAACCTAACCAGGTACTCGTGTACGTCTACAACAGTAATATTTTTAATTTAACTAGAGCTCGCCGATAAGTTGAAGTTAAATCTCCACAGAGGCCAGGCCACCTTACTAAAAACAAATATTCTATCTGCAACATCCGATACCGACAAATTATTATTTTATCATCACCTTATCGCCTTACTATCGACAGCGAATTATTATCGCTGAGTCATGGACTTCTTATTGGTTTCTTATCGGCTTGGTACATCCGCAATACAGTCGTAGATTTTACAGTTTGGTTTTATCTGAATCCTTTTCAAAACAAACCGGTGTATATAGATAATAAAAAATACATCACTTTTCGGTATAAAATCGATAGCATTTTGATAATAAACCGACGATAAATCGATAATTTTTGATAACAAATTTCTGGTACGCCGATAACAAACCGATAGCATTTGGATAACTGTTCTAAGGCAAATAGATGACTTTTTAAAACTGGTCCAATCAGTAATTTTCGACAGAGAGTCTAGAGCTTTTCGATAACAAATCGATACTTTTCCGGTAACTTGCATCATTTTTTGATAACGATTGAGAACTTTTCGACAGTAAGCCGTTACCATTCCGATAGTTTGATAACTTTGTTTAAGTAGTTAATCAATGAGCTGTGCTCGTCTTGAAAATAAAAACGAACTGTAGTAGTTTTTCAAACGAACAATGATACTCGCGCTACCGACAGCGCTTAATACGAAATTTTCTTATACTGTGTTTCCACCAAACACGAACCTTGTGCTCGTAAACTGTTTCATGAAAAATATCGCATGACAGAAACACGAGTTTTAAATTTCGCCTTCGGACTACTCACACCGCGTCTCTCTATACGTCCCCCGATATTTTTGAACGTGTTTTAGCGTTCGATCAAAACTAGCAAACACGAAGTTGGGATTTGGTAGAAGCGTTGTATTAGTGATTGCATTCTTACATACATACCAAACTCAGAAAGTGCGCGGAACACAAACTGTGCACGCGGATCAGAACACGAATGAATCACAATTCTGCCATATAGAAAACTAGTTAAGATGACATTATTAACATTGAAAGGCCCGATGATTTATTCTTAGTCGGACACGCGAGAAATATTGCAGCGGTCAATAAAGCCCGAAGTATAGAATAAGCGGACAAAACGCGGAATCAAATGGGAGGGTAGACTTCAGCTAGCAGCAGCAAAAAACTTATACTCCTAAAAAAAACTTCTATACCCCTAGAAATTTTGCTCTGACAACTTCTCTGAAAATAACAACTAACTAACTGAGCCTAAATTTAAAATGCTACTGAGAAGGGAACCAGGTTTCTTTGCTACGCAGGCTGTTGGCAAGCACCAGAGGGTCAGTAGAAAACAAACGAAACGGCTCAAAACTGCGGGCAAACACAGTTGAAGAGGAGGATCGCGCATAAAAGTTGTCATCTAATAAAGCAGAGCAATAAATTTAAGGATGTGGCAATACAGCTGGGAAAATAAACAACTGGTGGGTGGACACTAATTTTGTTACATGAAGCACAATACGCCTGAAAAGGCCTTAGGTCGAGCGCACTTCGGCGTGACATTATGGTGCATTACCCAGAAACAAAAAAATGTTTGCGTTAGTCTTCCGTGGCTGTTGGAAAGTTGGTAAGACTCTTTGCAGCCATTTTTCAGTCGCGTTTTGATTTAGGTCATCAATTTGACCCCATTTTTTTATCCAGCTCTTTTGAAGGCCGCTAGCATTTTATTTGGCCATGCATCATGATATTAACAACCTCCCCTTCTTCGGATATCCACCTTTAGGTATACATCTGCCCATTGTGGTTGCTGCATTCTAGTAGTGCCACAAACAGGGAATGATTCGCAACTACGCTTGTCTTCTTCTCGGTGAAGACCGGAGTACTCCTTTATTATCTGCGGATAAATTGGAGGCGTTACCTCAATTAAGCTAATCGACTTTTTCGTCTTTAATTTAAGTGCCACTATAGCCCTCCTTTTTCCATTGCGGCTTTGAGCTATAAGGCTATTCGAAAATCCGACTTCCCTCTTTGCTCTGCTTTGCCTCCTGTTCTGGGACAAGGGCGTTTGTACTCCTCGTTCTGCCTTTTAAAAGTGGGCTTATCGAGTTCAGCCGATCGCTGCCTCTTCCCCTCGGGGTGTTTTTCCAGCTCGTTGTGTTTGGAATATTAAGGATTGTTCATAGCAAAAAATCTCCCAATGAACTGTCTTCGACATTCTTCTAGAGCCGTTGCAAAACGCTCGCTTTTGTGGTCGTTTGGGTCAACCACTGCACCTATGCGCTGCACAATTCTTAGTGCTTCTCGGTATTGTTCAAAGGTTCTTCTAACCTCTCTCTCTCGCTCCCGTCATAAAGTTAGCTCTTTGTCCGGTTACGCAGATTGCTCTTTTACCGAGTGCACTGATTGCATACTATCATAGCTTTCTGCATTCGAATCATAGCAGATAGCGATTTGCTCTTCGCCAACTTGCGACGACATCGTCTTTTCCTTCTCATTCTACCTTATTTTTGAAGTTTTGCAGGTTATTGTGGTGGTACGACAACCTGTTCGACAGGGCCGGCTCACCGGTCTAGTGTTGAATGTAAAAAAACTGTCCACCACAGCATTGCCTCTTGCTGTGGTAAGACCATCATTTCTTCCCAAGGCGGCCCTGTATATACTCCCTGGCTGAAAATCGTCCAATAGTCGCGGTTCGTAAAGCACTCTGTATTATGGCAGTTCTTGGTCACCGACATCCCCGCCGCCTTCTTATGAGGTGAAACGGCGTAGCCCTGACAGCAAATTCAAGTTGTCTGCTGTTTGGTAATCACGTTTAGCTACAGTGGAAGTTTTATAAAGATCAGTTGTGAATATCGGACGCTTATAATATCGCACTTTTGTTATATTCAAAATTCGATTATTTGCCTCAAAGGTGAAAAGTATCTGAGCTAAACTTTAGAAGAAATATGCACATAAAAATACAGGCTTCGCGGGATTGTAAAACTATAATTTGTGTAAGTCCCTAAATCATATAATTTTACATGAAAAGGTTTACGACGCATAAAACGCGCTGACAGGTCCGCAATTGTTGCTGCCTTCTTGCTGATGATGTGGTTTATGCATATTTGTTGTTGTTTGTTTGTAGTGACAGTACCTACATTTATTTATTTACTTATTTTTTTTATGATCATTGTCGGTACGCGATTGCTTCGAACAGCTAACGTTTTGTTTTTATTATTTTTGTTATTTTGCATTTTCCTGCTGAAAGCAAAAAAACACAACAAAAAACAACTCAAATTTCAGTGAAAGCAGTGAACAGTTGTTTTCTTTACAAATAAAAATGCGCACGCCCTCTTCTTATCGGTTACACAGGTCAACAAAATAAGAGTTTTGATTTGGTGCAGCTCTACTTGTAACCAAATTTGGTAGTACTCGGTACCCTGATAAGAACTGTATACTTAATTTTTTAATGCTACGTACAGTTTTCTAGATAGGGTCAAGAACCCCTTTTTAAGAGGTTAAGGCATGTATGGGCCCCATATTTCTGTTTATTCTATCAACGCAGTTTTGATCTTGTTGAAAAGAGTACATTTCGCCGCTTCTACCAGTAAAAAAGTGGTTGATATGTCTTCACAAACGTCAGAGAAATTGCCAAAATAATATGAAAAATTAAATTTTTTGTTAAATTTTTTAATTTTTAATCACGGTTTTCTCGAATAATTTGTCAAGCAGTGCATATGTGAGATATTTTAAAACATTTTCCTATTAATTCTGTTTTCAGGGACATTTAAATTTTTTATATCCGCGTAGATCTTCCTAGGATTTTCGACTTTAGTACATTTCTACTGTGAAAAAAAAATTTTATTTTATAAAAATTTTGTTCCTTCCCATTTATTTTTTAAATTTTCTGTAATTAGTACTTTCGGGAGCGCGGTTTCAAGTGTTAGTGCCTTTCTATAAATAAATAAAAAAATTTCAATATCATGTCTTCATCACGAGGTAGTTGTGTCAATGACCCAAATGTGTTTTGCTACATTTGTGGGGAATACACAGTCCAAAAATTCAGGAAAAGTATAACAGATTTTATAAAAAGTGCTTATTTTTTGTACTTTTAAATTGCAAGTTGTAGACAAAAACAAGCCGTGGATACCTCGAATAGTTTGCAAAATGTGCTGTGAACACTTGAGACAGTGGGGTCAATGGTAAAAGAAGCCATATGAGATTCGGGGTGCCTATGCAAAGGAGAGAACAAAATCACTTCGATGACTGTTACTTCTGCTGTGTCGATTTACGTGGTGTTAGTGTTAAAAAAATGATATATCCAAACGTTCAATCCGCCAAGAGACCTTTACCACATTCAGAGGAAGCACCTGTTCCAACATTTTATTCTACCCGTGAATCATCGAATAGTGAAGTGTCTAGCGATAGTGATATCGAAGAAATAGCGTCTACTGAGCCAACAACTTTTACCCAAGTAGAATTAAACGATCTAATAAGTGATCTTGAATTATTTAAGGGATCTGCAGAAGTGTTGGCTTCTAGATCAAAAGAAAAAAACTTGTTGGATACAGGTACGAAAGTGACTCTCTACCGTACAAGAGAGCAAGACTTGCTGCCATTCTTTAATTCGGAAAATGATATAGTTTTTTGTTCAGATGTGCAAGGCCTCCCTTCTCAAAATGGGTTCTTTCAGAATACCACCCAAATAAATGGCGTCTCTTCATAGACAGCTCTAAACCAAGCCTTAAGTGTGTTCTTTACACAATGGCAACCAATTCAATTCCCATTGCTCATTCAACTAAATTAAAATCAGAATATCAAAATATTGCACTTGTTTTAGACAAAATCAAGTATAGCGAACATAATTGGAGTATTTGTGTAGATCTGAAGATGGTAACTTTTTGTAAGGAACAACGAAATTGGATACACCAAATACCCATGTTTTTATTGCCTGTGGGAATAGCCGTGCCAAGCACCAACACTGGACAGAGAGGGACTGGCCTGTACGTGAGATGTTGGAAATGGGAAAGCAGAATGTGATAAACCCACCTTTAGTTACAAGAGATTCAATTATTTTGCCACCCTTACACATTAAACTGGATCTAATGAAACAATTTGTGAAGACGTTAGATAAAAATGAACAATGTTTTCTTTACATAACGAGAAAATTTCCTAGGCTGAGCATAGAAAAAAAAAGCGGGTATTTTTGATGGCCCACAGATAAGAATGTTGATAAAAGATACTGATTTTTCAAATTCAATGACCAGTTTGGAACTGCTTGCGTGGAATTCATTTGTTGAAGTTACTAAGAACTTTCTGGGAAATCACAAGTCAAGTAACTACTCTGATATTGTTAACAACATGCTAGAGAATTACAAAAACTTAGGATGCACATGTCCATCAAAGTCAATTATCTCCACAGCCACCTTGACCAGTTTCTGGAGAATCTTGGTTCCTATAGCGAAGAGCAAGGCGAACGGTTTCACCAGGACCTAAAAACTATGGAAGATAGGTACCAAGGCCGAAGGATCAGCATATGATGGCTGACTACTGCTGGGGAATGCAACGCGATTGTCTTGCCATACCTCATTCACGAAAATCACGTAAACGAAAGTTTTTATGCAAATAAAAAGTTAATAATAAAATAAATAACAAAAAACTTTTTTTTCACAGTAAAAATTTACTAAAATGGAATATATTAGGAAGATCTACGCGGATATAAAAAAGTATATGTCTTTGAAAACAGAATTGATAAGAGATTGTTTTAAAATAATTTACATATGCACTGGTTGACAAATTATTCGAGAAAACCGTGATTAAGACATAATAACAACTTGTATACTGGTCAGAACTGTGTTGATAGAATAAACAAAGTTATTGGGCCATACATGCCTTATCCTCTTAAAAAGGGGTTCGTGACCCTATCTAGAAAACTGTGCGTAGCATTAAAAAAGTAAGTATACATTTTTTATTAGGGTACCGAGTACTACCAAACTTGGTTACAAGTAGAGCTTCACCAAAATCACTGTGACCAGTGTTATCATTTTGCTGCATAACATAACAGCATATTACAACAGCAACAATGTGCAGGAAAAACTTCATAAATGTAGTACCTACACGTTAATACAATTGCGTGAAAAAAAATTTTAAATAAATATATATATGCAAGCGGGCAGTTTTATATACTCAGCTGTGCTTGAAAAAAAAACGACAATTTCTATATTACTTACACAATTGCGCCTAACCTTCTACATGGTTGTGGGCGCACAACAAGCCGCGCCAGCCGCAGTCACAACAAAGGAATTTAAACCGTTAAGTCGATTTCCACCTTATCCTTCCAGCGGAGTAGAGGTCGTTCTCATCCTCTGCTTACATATGCGTGTTCGATAAAATTACTTTTTTAGACGGAGCATCATCTAGTTTAAGTTCGGTAGATTATGCTGATGTCTGCGTAAAACTCGTACAGCTCATCATTAAAACTTCTTCGCTACTCGCCGTCGCCAACGATTAGAGGTCCGTTAATCTTCCTCGGATAGCGGTCAAGATGTTCGCCTACATTGTGCACCTTGATAAGAAATCCCCGACCGCAACTAATACAATGGTTCGATTTGCCTGAAATTTGGTACATACGTAGGGAAAAGGCGGAGAGGGTGAAAAGGCGTATACAAAGAGAAAAGCAAAGGAAGGAGTGAAAAGGACAAGAAAATGGGAGAAAGGGAGAGGGACAGTAACAGGTAAAGACTTCTCACAACTTATGCAGATAGACCAAAAATAAGGCAAAACAACGTCTGCCAGGTCTGCTAGTTCTACATATTAAATAAAAAAGTAAGGGAAAAATATTGAATATGTATTTTAGAAAAATTTACAGAAACGGCATAAATTTTACTTCCAATTTTTAGCTGGTATATTTTGTTTGATTTCATGTGAGTTAAAACTTCTGATTTGATTTCTCTCTTTTGCACTTATGCAATTTGCTGATATTGTTAACACGGCTTATGACCATTTGTTAGGTGGCAACTCTATTAGCTTGACCTGCAAACCTAATTTTTTTTTCAGCTAAATAAATAAAAAAAAAGTTTGCATTTAGCTTTAACATTAAAGTACGTGTATTTAGAATATGATATGAAAAAGGTTACATTAAAAACTCAAGCGCATGCGTCGGCTTTTCTTTGCCATTTCATCTAAAACTTCATCAACGGTAACAATTTGATCAAGGTGGATGCTTAGTGATGCACAGCCTTTCAATCGATTTTCACTCATCGTATTTCTCAAATAGTTTTTAATCAGCCTAAGAGTGGAAAAAGATCTCTCGTTCATTGCCGTTGTGTGCTGGAAGCGTACGTAAGATTTTCAACAACATGTGACATTAGGAAAAGCCACAGAGTCGCATTCCTGTAATGTTAATCATAGATAAATTGATAAAAAAAACCGAAAAACCTGCTTCAGGAATAATTAGAATTCATGCTTTTTGAGCCTATGCATGAGATCTAAAGTATACGTATATAAAATTCAAAAGAAAGTAACTGATCGAAAAGAAAAAAAATTTAATTTAAAAAGTCATATCTACCCGGAAAAAAACATTAATGTGTTCTTTACATTTTAAAAATGTGAAAACATATCATTTTTCATTTATCAAATAATTTGAATTTTACATTTTGAAAAGTGTCTTTAACATGCAAAAAAATGTAGATATTACATTGTAATAATGTGTTTTCCACATGGAAAATAATATCAAATTTGCATTATATTTTAAAATAGGAAATGTGTTCTTTCAAAAAAATGCTGTAAATTTAACATTATTTAAAATGTTGAAAATATTTGCCTTTTCATTCCGATGAATGTAATCGCTGGTTGAGGCAAACGAGAAAACGCCTGAATTGATTATATTCACGCATGCGATAAGTCGGTGATTTTAAATCAATGTCGATTATGTTCGTTTAGGCAAGTTGGATCATTGAACACGAGCATGTTGCCGTTGTTGCCGAACTTTGTTGTGTTCGATTTTTGCTGTTCTCTGATATGTATGTAGATGGTCGTTAGGCAAATTACAAGGAAACTTTTTTATGAAATTATAGTAAAAGTTAGCATGTACATTTGTATATTTAATAAATTGCAGAATTATTATGAAACAGATATGATTAAAATAATGTAACGAATTTACTGAAATACCGCTTATTCCAAATTTTCTGCTAACGTTCGAATCACTAAACTGTTGAATAAATAACTCCAATATTGAACAATGCAAAAATGGCCTTTATTAAAGTACTTCACAATAAAACTTATAGTTCGCAACTGATGGCTTGCTTAAACTAAACTGATTCTCGTATCTCTATTGTTGCTGCCTTTTATACTGTGTGATTCTCGTTCGCATACTTCTAGGCGATTCCATTTCCAGAATTTACTAGGCGGTTATCAGTTATAAAGTTACTAGGTTTATAGCTTCTCATATGCGCGTGTATGTGTGAGTGATACTAGCACAATTATCATTGCCTACTTTTGGGAGCATCTCAGATAAGGTATTTGCATGTGTTTGTGCGTCTCTTCTGCGTGTACGTACATATGTGTAGACATAATGATTAATTTGGTTATGTGCATGCAAGTTACTGTTTATCATCGGCTTAGAGATGATAGTATCCCTTAGTATTTCTAATATTCGTCACAATATATAAGTGTTCACTTCGTACATACATATGCTTGCATATTAAAAATATAATATCACCAACAAAGTAAATACATAGCAGAATTATAAAGAAAATTTATTAACATAGATATAAAACATCAAATATTTGAATTGTAACGACCTAAAAATCAAATGATCCGGAGGCAAGGGGGAGAGGGGGTTTAGACCTCCCCCCGTCGCTACGGCCTCTGGCTCCAATAATCAAATAGAAAAACTATAAACATTTAATATTGCATCGGCGCATATAGGAGAGGTAGTCAGTTTTCTGCGTTTTTAAAACATTGCGATTATTTCAATTGATCGCTGTTTTCTTCTTGGTGTGCGATATTTACATTGTTTAAGTTCCTTTATTTTAACTTTTCCGCTCCAGCTTTTATGGTTTGAGTTTTTCATACATGATACAGTGATAATCCTTCGACGTAATGAAAGTCGCACATGCGAGTCTATAAACGGATAAGAATGAAATCATAATACTTACATACATATGTACAAAAGTAAACTCATGACGATTTTAACAAAGGTGTACACAAAGCTCATTTCCCATTGAATCCAACCAAATACTTCGGGCGTGTTGATTAGGTGGGTGCCTTTTTATACTCAGCGTGCTTTGCACACAGAGTATATTACATAACTTTGATTGGATAACGGTTGGTGTACATCCGGTGAGTAAAGGATCGAGATAGATATAGACTTCAAAATCATCAGTATCGAAAAAAATTTGATTGAGCCACGTCCGTCCGTCCGTCTGTCGTTAATACGATAACTTGAGTAAATATTGAGATATCTTCACCCACATTTGATACACGAGCTTATCTGGACCCAGAATAGATGGTATTGAAAATGAGCGAAATCAGATGATAACCACACCCACTTTTTATATATATAAATAATACACCTAGAACGTTGAAATTTGACGTGTGGACTGATATTGAGACTCTTGATCAAAATTTGAAATTTTTTTTAAATGGGCGTGAAGCAACAAAATAAATCGCATGTTTGCTGGCGCAAGCAATATTTTAATTACAACATTTTGTTAACTTATTGTAATTTTGAAGTTGCGATAAATTTATTTGCATTGGTAATTATTGATTTTTACAGATAAGCATAATTTCTATTTGCTAATATTGTTGTATCGATAAAGACATTCCCGAAGGGTTTTAGGGGGGCTATCAATATTGATGGCCAATTACCGAATATAAAGATCCGGAAACAAGCTACATTAAGGTACAAGCCCAACCATCTCCGGGACGATTTAATATAAAGACATTGAACCTTCTAGTCTATTTGCTCCCACCTTTTACCTTTTGAGTAGCTTGGGGCCGCCAGAACCTCGCCTGCTAAAACAGTATTCACCAAGGGTAGGTGAGGTTGAAAATCGGGTTGTGCTGCACAAGCCCTTGAATCATTTGGGTATATTATTCTTACGACAGGCAAGCCTTCCGCGGGTATATTCAAGGCCCCTTACCCATTGATGCTGGCAGTTGATGCTCCATTTTAAATTTCACGTTTGCAGTAATGAAATATCGAGACGGATAAACTGGCACAGAGCGACCACAAAGCTAGTATTTTAGGGTTAGTGAAAACTTTACCAAAGATAACTTGTAATCAACTACAAATAAGAAGATGGAATCAAACATTTTTGAGCCACAACATTTGAGGTTGTATGGAACGATGCTACAATACGAAGGACTCTAGTGGAAAACCTGTCAGTTCAAATATCTAAAGCACTATGCACTACATGTGATGCTGCCCATGCCAGAAGTCAGGCGCAAAGGTAATCCGGCTCCTGTATACTTGTGGAACGACAAAATAGCGGAAGGGCGTATAAAATGTGACAAAGCAAGATAAAACGGCACAGAAGAAATGATCTTCGCCGCGATATGATAAGCTACACAGTACCTACATAGAAACGACGCTAAGAAGTGTTATAAAAAGCAGCAACAAAGCGTGCCCAAAGGAACTTATGGAGTGTGCCGATATTGATCCTTAAGGATTGGCTTTCAAAACGGTGATGGCTAAAATTAAGGGGAAAAAATCAAAGCAGCCTACATGTCAGATACTATTGAGAAGAATGGTTGAAACTGTCGATGCTCGAGGGTACAAGAGAGAATAACAGATCCAGAAGTACTGGATGCAACACATAGGATTGCATGTTATAAGTCCCAGCACTTTATTGGATTCGACAGGAAAGGTTCTAGAGCGTATTATTAGTGATCGGCTGCAGCAGACTCTGGAAAGCCAGATGGCTTGTCAAATAATCAGTTTGGATATTGAAATTCAAGATCCATGATAGATGTAATACAAACAATATAGCCCATGAAGGCATAACAGGAGGTCAAATTAGAAGGTAGGCACAACACCACGGGCGGCGTCCCTCAGGATCTGCTCTATGCCCAACGATCTGGAATGCATGTATGACGGTGTGCTACAAATTGACTTTACTTGAAGGTGGCGGGAGAGAAAGTTACTAAAAATTAGTTGAACCCTAATACGAATACGCCCGAAATCGATGACCCAGGTCAAGCTACCCCTCAGCTTTTGTACGGAGCACCAGCGTGGCACGGATCAAAAAATAAGGTAGCGAACAATAGCTAGGGTGCAAGAACATTGGAAGAATAGCAGAAAGGGCGCTGGACCTTTACGTTAGCTCGGATATGAGGAATGTTATGAGCGGAAGCAGGCCGAACTAAACTACCAACTCACGCAGATATTGAGTGGGCATGGCGATTTCAAGGAGTATTTACATAAACGTAGAATAGAGGAAGATCCTTTATGTCCACCACCGTTCCACCGAAATGGAAAACGTATAACACACAGTGTTTTACTCTCCTCGTTTTCTCAGCGAAAGTTAGATTGTGGACAGCTGTTAGCTAAATGGCCTTTCTGGATATGACGCAATTGATGCACGTTGAGAGGGAGTGCAGAGAAATGCGCATGCGAAGCAGTGGCGATTACATCGCCTTTCCCCCTGTAACGTTTATGCCTAACGACGGTCCAAGGGTAAAGCAGATGAACAGGATTAGTCTGGTTCATTGGGCCACTTTAGGGCGTGGTGGTGCCCCAACTACACGAAAAAAGGCTCCTAACCCGCTGCATTTATAATATACTATAATTTTTTTAATTATATAATTTCAATGAGCTCGAGGCAGTCTAAAATTGAAACACAGTTTAAATTTTATATGTCAATTTTATTTGGTCGATATTCGATCTCATTCTGAGATCATCCTCAGGAAACAATTGATATGTTTTACCGACATATTCAATTGTTTCCTGAGGATGATCTCAGAAGTGAGATCGAAATCACGACCAATAAAATGAAATATAAAATTTAAACTGTGTTCATTTTTTAAACTGCCTCGAGCTCATTGAAATGTTAATAAATTATAATATTTGAAGCAAATAAAAATATTTTTAAAATATAATGAGTAGAGTATATTTAATTTAGAGGCAAATTAAATGGTAACAAAACGGGGTTGTAAAAAGTATTAAATAATATGTTAAGTCATTTGCGATAAAGGAAATCTTTGATGTCGCTTTTGTAGTTCAGCTTTTAAAACCTTTTTGATTTAGTAAAAATCCTATTTTCTGATTGTATGTAGTTGTAATTTTCCTTTTTAACCGTACATATATATGTGTGTATGTATATTTATGTTCAAAAACATAAAACACACTTCGTTCTTCAAAAGCCTTCTTCACATGAAATAAGCGATAACAACTTTTTAATGGCTACGGGTAGCTATAAAGATATTGACATTGAAGCAAATGATGGCATTGATGTGTTTCTCTTTTTTCAACAATTGACAGATATTGATGTCTGCTGTTAAGCTAACAAGCAGAATGACCAAGCAAAAGCTAAGAAATTACATTGACAGAAAAGCTAGGGGTGAAAGGACTTTCGATATGAATGATGATTAAATACACAATAAAGCAAAAGAGTATCACAATTTAGCATTGGATTAGCCTGCGTTATTCACCGGAGGCATATCGCTGAACTTGAACGTAGACGAGAAAATATGCAGAATTTTTTACAGTAGAGTTTGGAGAAGAAGCTGCACAGCGTCAATATTGATACATACATAAATACAAGACGTGCCAACCACAGAAGTGATATTACGAAGAGCTTCTCTGTCAATATGTTATTGGGCTTGATATGCCATGCAATTTTTTTCTTTCACATAATAAAATATTCGATTCAAATGTTTGTGTAACCATTTGGTCACGTGGGCATATTCAGGTGAATATGTTAGCGAAATATTAAAAACAAAATGAATCGAAAATCTTATATATTATTCCTAATTGCGGTTTTTATATACAGGTCCCTTTTTCGCTCTTATTTGGAATCCAAATCTATAAATAGAGTTTTGATTGTAAAGATGGGGACTCGTGCTATTAGCGCTTTGGGACATTATTAGTCGTAGTGCTTTTGTTTAGCTACATTTTATTAAAATAATTGGTTAAAAATAAACGATTGTGAGCACACAAGAAATCTATTTGTACTATGGCACTATTGTGAATATTTGATTAGAACTAACACTGCATTACCGGCAGTTGCTAACATTCGCCAGATCGGAGCACAAGCGCATGCAAGTTTATATATTGTGACGAATATTAGCAACACTAAGGGAAACTATCATCTCTAAGCCGATGTAAGCAGTGACTTGTATGCACATCAATAAATCAATCATTATGTCTACACAGATGTACGTACACGTAGCGGAGAAGAGACGCACAAACACATGCAGATATCTTATCCGAGATGCTCCCAAAAGTATGCAATTATAATTGTAGAAGTGTCGCTCACAAATACACGCGCGTATGAGAAGCTATATACGTAGTAATTTTATAGCTGATGGCCAAACTAATAGATTCTGGAAATGGAAGCGCCTAGAAGATGCGAAAGAGGAAATCACAGATTATAAAAGACAGCAACAGTAGAGGCGCGAGAATCAGTTGGATTTAAGACGCTATCTGGCGAGCAATAGTAGTGTATTGTGAAGAACTTTAATAAAGGTCATTTTGCATTATTGAATAGTGGAGTTATTCAGTCAACAGTTTAGTGATTCGAACGTTAGCAAAAGATTGCAGGTAAGAGGAATGCAGTAAATTCGTTACAATATGTTTGATTGATATTTGATGTGAGACTTTAATATTTGGTTGCGCAACATGCGCACGGGTCCAGGTCGTATTTACTTAATACAAAACGGAATAATGCTCCATTTAGTACGTCGGAACGGCGATCGCCGTGATGTGATGGTAGCGTCTTTACCCTACACAGAGAATATGAGATGCAGAGAGATGAGCGAAGTAAATAAGCAAATAAGTGGAAGGCTGTTCGGGAAAAGTCTGGACCCTGGGATAAAAAGATGAACGAGGCAACTGAGTGTTATAAAAAGCGGTGCAGTAAAAATGATGGTCAATGAGTCTCATTGCAACACGTTGTAAGTGAAGTACGCGAATATACTAAAATTATTTGGTTCTAATACCAAAGCAGCAGCTCTGTAAATAAAAAGAATTTTTAGTAGGGAACATTTGAGTTTATTTACTTGACATTTGAGTGAATCGAAGCAAGACAGAAGGCAAAGAATAATCGAGAGATTCACTACAACATACTATTCCGTTTGAATACTCATTATTGCGTGCATACATGGGTTTTTGTCACAGGTTGCATTCGAGTTATGATGGACTCGGTTCACCAATATAATAAGCACACAATACGAAATTGCCTGACGAAGATAAACATGGTCAATTTTGAATTGTTACCATGCGCTGTATGCTAGTCAATGTTTATTTCATTTAATTTATTTCTAAAACAACCCTTAATAGTAAGTGAATAACAACAATTTTTCTTGTCTTCAAAAAGCCCTCAGCTAGGACTTCTCTTCACTACGGGTTACACTTATTCTACGTCAAAAAGTGTACCAGCTCTTATAAAGTTCCTTTTAAGTTTCTGTAATATTTTCCTTCATGTTGTTCAAAGAATATTGACAGCCAATATTTATCCCCTTTTTATACTCAGTTGAGTCAGAGCTCACAGAGTATAATTAAGTTTGATTGGATAACGGTTGGTTGTACATATATAAAGGAATCGAGATAGATATAGACTTCCATATATCAAAATAATCAGGATCGAAAAAAAATTTGATTGAGCCATGTCCGTCCGTCCGTCCGTCCGTCCGTCCGTCCGTCCGTCGTCGTTAACACGATAACTTGAGTAAATTTTGAGGTATCTTGATGAAATTTGGTATGTAGGTTCCTGAGCACTCATCTCAGATCGCTATTTAAAATGAACGATATCGGACTATAACCACGCCCACTTTTCGATATCGAAAATTTCGAAAAACCGAAAAAGTGCGATAACTCATTACAAAAGACAGATAAAGCGACGAAACTTGGTAGATGGGTTGAACTTATGACGCAGAATAGAAAATTAGTAAGATTTTGGACAATGGGCGTGGCACCGCCCACTTTTACAAGAAGGTAATTTAAAAGTTTTGCAAGCTGTAATTTGGCAGTCGTTGAAGATATCATGATGAAATTTGGCAGGAACGTTACTACTATTACTCTATATGTGCTAAATAAAAATTAGCAAAATTGGATGAAGAACACGCCCACTTTTTAAAAAAAATTTTTTTTAAATTCAAATTTTAACAAAAAATTTAATATCTTTACTGTATATAAGTAAATTAAGTCAAAATTCAACTCCAGTAATGATATGATGCAACAAAATACAAAAATAAAAGAAAATTTCAAAATGGGCGTGGCTCCGCCCATTTTCATTTAGTTTGTCTAGAATACTTTTATTGCCATAAGTCGAACAAAAATTTACCAATCCTTCTCAAATTTGGTAGGAGCATAGATTCTATGACGGTAACTGTTCTCTGTGAAAATGGGCGAAATCGGTGGAAGCCACGCCCAGTTTTTATACACAGTCCACCGTCTGTCCTTCCGCTCGGCCATTAACACAATAACTTGAGCAAAATCCGATATATCTTTACTAAACTTAGCCCACGTACTTACCTGAGCTCACTTTTTCTTGGTATAAAAAATGGGCGAAATCTGACCATAACCACGCCCACTTTATCGATATCGAAAATTACGAAAAATGAAAAAAATGCCATAATTCTATACCAAACACGAAAAAAGGGATGAAACATGGTAACTGGATTGGTTTATTGACGCAAAATATAACTTTGGAAAAAACTTTGTAAAATGGGTGTGACACCTACCATATTAAGTAGAAGAAAATGAAAAAGTTCTACAAGGCGAAATCAACAGCCCTTGGAATCTTGGCAGGAATACTGTTAGTGGTATTGCATATATAAATAAATTAGCAGTACCCGACAGATGATTTTCTGGATCACCTGGTCCACATTTTGGTCGATATCGCGAGAACGCCTTCACATATACATCTAAGGGCCACTCGCTTTTAAAACCCTCATTAATACCTTTAATTTGATATCCATATCGTACAAAAACATACCAGAGTCACCCCTGTCCCACCCTAATGGCGATATCTCGAAAAGGCGTCCACCTATAGACCTAATGCCCCCTCCCTCTTAAAATGCTCAGTAACACCTTTCGTTTGATACCCATATCGTACAAACATTCTAGAGTCACCCCTGGCCCACCCTAATGGCGATATCTCGAAAAGGCGTCCACCTATAGACCTAGTGTCCACTCCCTCTTAAAATGCTCAGTAACACCTTTCGTTTGATACCCATATCGTACAAACATTCTAGAGTCACCCCTGGCCCACCCTAATGGCGATATCTCGAAAAGGCGTCCACCTATAGACCTAATGCCCACTCCCTCTTAAAATGCTCAGTAACAGCTTTCGTTTGATACCCATATCGTACAAACATTCTAGAGTCACACCTGGCCCACCCTAATGGCGATATTTCGAAAAGGCGTCCACCTATAGAACTAAGGATTACTCCCTTTTAAAATACTCATTACCACCTTTCATTTGATACCCATATCGTACAAACACATTCTAGAGTCACCCTGGCCCACCCTAATGGCGATATCTCGAAAAGGCGTCCACCTATAGACCTAATGTCCACTCCCTCTTAAAATGCTCAGTAACACCTTTCGTTTGATACCCATATCGTACAAACATTCTAGAGTCACCCCTGGCCCACCCTAATGGCGATATCTCGAAAAGGCGTCCACCTATAGACCTAATGTCCACTCCCTCTTAAAATGCTCAGTAACACCTTTCGTTTGATACCCATATCGTACAAACATTCTAGAGTCACCCCTGTCCCACCCTAATGGCGATATCTCGAAAAGGCGTCCACCTATAGACCTAATGCCCACTCCCTCTTAAAATGCTCAGTAACACCTTTCGTTTGATACCCATATCGTACAAACATTCTAGAGTCACACCTGGCCCACCCTAATGGCGATATCTCGAAAAGGCGTCCACCTATAGAACTAAGGATTACTCCCTTTTAAAATACTCATTACCACCTTTCATTTGATACCCATATCGTACAAACACATTCTAGAGTCACCCTGGCCCACCCTAATGGCGATATCTCGAAAAGGCGTCCACCTATAGACCTAATGCCCACTCCCTCTTAAAATGCTCAGTAACACCTTTCGTTTGATACCCATACCGTACAAACATTCTAGAGTCACCCTTGGTCCAGCTTTATGGCGATATCTCGAAAAGGCGTCCACCTATAGAACTAAGGATTACTCCCTTTTAAAATACTCATTACCACCTTTCATTTGATACCCATATCGTACAAACACATTCTAGAGTCACCCCTGGCCCACCCTAATGGCGATATCTCGAAAAGGCGTCCACCTATAGACCTAATGCCCACTCCCTCTTAAAATGCTCAGTAACACCTTTCGTTTGATACCCATATCGTACAAACATTCTAGAGTCACCCCTGGCCCACCCTAATGGCGATATCTCGAAAGGGCGTCCACCTATAGACCTAATGCCCACTCCCTCTTAAAATGCTCAGTAACACCTTTCGTTTGATGCACATATCGTACAGACACAGCCCCTGGTCCACCTTTATGGCGATATCTCGAAACGGCGTCCACCTATGGAACTAAGGATCACTCCTTTTCAAAATACTCATTAACAGCTTTCATTTGATACCCATATCGTACAAACACATTATAGAATCACCCCTGGTCCACCTTAATGGGGACATCTCGAAAAGGCGTCCACCGATAGACCTAAGGCCCACTCCCTCTTAAAATGCTCAGTAACACCTTTCATTTGATACCCATATCGTACAAACAAATTCTAGAGTCAGCCCTGGTCTACCTTTATGGCGATATCCCTAAATGGCGTTCATCCATAGAACTATGGCCTACTCTCTCTTAAAATACTCTTTAATACCTTTCATTTGATACACATGTTATACAACCACATTCCAGGGTTACCCCAGATTGATTTTCCTTATTTTGTCTCCATAGCTCTCAACTGAGTATGTTATGTTCGGTTCCACCCGAACTTAGCCTTCCTTACTTGTTTAATTTGCAAATATATGCTGCAGATTTATACGTAATGTTTGAAAATAAAAAAGTGATAGCACTGTGTTCATAAAAATAAAAAAGATAAATTGCTTTTAGAAACATTTCTAAACGTACACTCAAAAACAAAAAATAGACTAGGAAACCAAGTACTCGTGAAGTTCGATTTGTATACATGCAGGTGTGCGTAGAAAAACTAATGTTTTTAAGTAACTAGAGCTCACCCAGGGATTGAAGTTGAAGCACAACAAAGATGACTTTACCAGAAACAATCGTTTCGGGCTTTTGAGAGTGGGTTTTTATCGGCCAAAAATGACACCGACAATGGATTGTTGTATTATCGGTGTATTATTGATAAAGAATTAGTACCGTCAAGTTTTTCCAATGTTATCAGCTTGTCATCGTCTTCTTATTGGTTTCTTATCGGCTTGTTATCGAAAGGTCGAACATGTTTCATAGATTTTATATTGAAGTGTTGCAGGTAACTGTTTCACGACAAACCAAAGAGTGGTCGGTAACAAATCATTACATGACCATAGCAAATTCATAACTTTTCGATAGCAAATCGATTATTTTTCATATTAAAATTTATAAACCAAATTAGTGACACTCCGATAACAAATCTATAAATTTCGAAAAAAAAATTATGTAATTATGATACGCGTTAAGTCTTCTGTAAGCAGTCGATAACTTTTTATGAAAATCGATAACTTTACGATAACAATCCGATATGAAATTAATAATAGTGCTATAAAATCTTTTACTATTTAAAATCAAAACTTTTCGATTAAAATTCGAATTAACTTATTATAATTTAATTTAATTTCATTTCAATTTGTTTATTTTTTTATTTGTTTTGTTTTATTTCATTTTATTTCAGACATATGTTCCTTTCGTTTTTGGCACTTTCTCATTTCATAAAAAATCTAACCAAATAATGTACAAAAATTTTAATAAAACTCGAAGGCCGATTTGCAGACCGGCAAGTTATCTTATAAACGCAGAGTTCATTTGAAAACTAGTCAAAAAAGTATAAGTACAACTCCTTATGAGGAGCGCACTTTGAGTTAAAATGATAACTTGCCGTTATGTAAGTGGGCCTTAAGGGACTAATTTACATTTGCTGATGTTCACCATTATTTCTTTCTTTATTTAGAACAAAACTGCAGTGTATACATCTCCTCGTTTACTTGCATGTACAAAAATTGTATATATGCTCAGATATTTTAAATTTATATGTACTTAGGTGATGTATTCACTTTTGAGCTGCTTGTGTAATTTCACTCATATCAACTTTGGTATGCGCCTTACATGCTCTAGTGCCCATACAATAAAACCAATATCACACACCACGTCTAAGCGAATAATTTTGTAAAAATGAAGAAAATTTTAACGAAGAAATTAGAGAATGAAATTGTTTCGTGTAACTGTCAGGGCTGTGGATTTCTAGTCGAGGTACTCTTATAAGAGCGCTCTTACTCAGTGAGTTAACTCGTACATGCAAATACTGTTAGAAATATTTGATAAGGTATTTTTGATTGAAGAGTTGAGGAACAATTTTCTCTTCAATTTCCCATACTAGTTTATGCACATTTTCGATTATATGTGGGCTCAGCCGAACTCCATACCGTCCGATTATGTGGCGGAGCATTTTGGGGCTTGCATATACGTCATTTCGCCTCATAGGAGAGCGCTGATGTTTCGGAGACCAGGAACAAGGATTTGCAGCCAGGGGATATATTCGGCTCTATTTCAGTG